>PVIU01020442.1:0-33967 GCA_004026605.1 Ondatra zibethicus
CTCGGCTCCGTGGGACAAAGGAGGCCCCCTAGCAGGGGACTCGCCCTTCCCCCAAGGCCTCAGCCCGGGTGGGCCGAGCTCAGGTGCAGCCGGGACAGGGTCCAGATGAATCCGCGGAAGCTGGTTGGGCGAGGTTCCCGGTCCCAAAAGCAGGCCTACTGAGGGTTGCCCGCTCCTCTCTGCTCGGCTCCGTGGGACCTATCCCTAGTGTTTTAACTGGCTTTTTGGACCCCATTCTCTTTGGAGGGTTACCTTGATCAACCTAGATATAGTGGGGTGGGCCTTTGTCCTGCCTCAAAGTGAAGTGCTAGACTTTGTTGACTCCCCATGGGAAGCCTTACCAGCTCTGAGGAGTGGATGGAGGGGGGTGGGAGGTGGGGAGGCGGGAGGAGGGGAAGGGGTGGGAACTGGGATGGTATGTAAAATGAGAAAAGATTGTTTTAAATAAATAAAGAGATGGGTTAAGTTATAAGAACTAGTCAGAAACAAGCTAAGTTAAGGCCAAGTTTTCGCAATTAATAATAAGTCTCCATGTCATTATTTGGGAGCTGGCTGGTGGAACAGAGAAAGACTCATAACACCACATAATGAGACCCTGTCTCCAAAACCCACACACATAAAACAACAACAAAATAGGGTCTTTAGACCTGGAACATCCTCCCAAATAGGCAGAGACTGACTCCTGAAATACATCAACCCATCATAGACCCTTCATTTCCCAGTGCTGGGGCTAAGAAGGGGAAAACACCAGCCCTTGTTCACAGGATAGTTGTGCTAGTAATAGCAAGTATAGTCTGGTCCTTTTTGTGCTTTCTCTCTTTACATACCTTGGTTCTCAGGTCCTTGCAGTACTTGAGAATATCAAAACCAGAGCCACAGTGAGATGTTAGAGCTTCAGTCTTCCCATTACAGCACCCACGCTAGGACATAGAAGCCTGCCTGCTGCCTTCTGATGGTCCTCCACCACTGTTGAAGACTGGCACTTAAGATACAAACTGCTCCACCCCATGGTGCCATTTCTCAAAGTTGCTGATGTGTTAAGATCTTAGCAGTTTATTAAAGAGCTTTTCTTCACATTTGCTGTCTTCTACATAATTCTAAAATTTCCTAGGTTTTACCCAATGATGCCTTTACCCCACACGTGAACGAAATGCAACTAAAAGTCATTTACTTTTCCTGTCTCAGTGCAGCTCTAAAGTAGTTTCACTTCACCCTGCAAAAGATGAATACATGTGAGGTTGTCTGACTAGCAGGATCAGTTCTTTTCACACAGCACAGGAAATAGCAGCAAGCCAGTTGCACAGAACAAAGCCCCCAGCAGCTCACATGCAGAGTTCTTTGCACTCAAGTATAACCTGTGCATGTGCCTCCACTTCCCTAGCTTTTCTCCACTGTATTCTAGTTTAAGTTCCCAAAGATTTGGACAAAAGTTGCAAATTTTTTTAAGTTGCAAATTCTTGGCTATAACTGATGTTTCTTAATTCTGCAAGCCAGTTATTAATTACATTAGGGAAACACAAGCTCAGAGGTTCTATTTGAAGCATGGGTCACTGATCTGACTTTCACCAGTGTTTCCCTTCAATTAGTCATTATCTGTGTGGCTTTGGTGAGTTAAGACCCTTGAATCTGTACTACATCATGGGAAGCCCTGTGACATCTCTTCCCAATTTCAAGCTACCACTGTGGTATCACTGAAGGCAAAGTTTGGAGGAGATGTGACTTCATTAGTGAGTTTTCCATTGCTGTGATAAAGCACCATGACCAAGGCAACTTAAAGGAGAAAGGTTTCATTTGAGCTCGTGGTTCCAGAGAGATGAGTCCATTATGGTGGAGAAGTGGCAGGCATGGTGGAGAGAGCTGGATCCTGAGAGCTCACATCTTGAACCTCAAGCACAAGGCAGAGAGAGGAAACTCAAAAGGGCATGAGTCCTTGAGCTCTCCAAGTCCATGAGTCGTTGAGCTCTCCAAGTCCACCTCCAGGGACATACTTCCTCCAACAAGGACATACCTCCTAAACCTGCAAAACAGCACCATCATTTGGGGCCCAGATATTCTAATGCCCAAGGCTATGCCAAGGCTATGGGGGTACGTTTCTCATCCAAACCATCACAGTGACAGAGTATCCCATCTTGTAGTACAGGTTCATCCATGCATCACTGTGGGGTGTCCCTTAGGTCATAGACTTGCAAATGGAAACACCCTCAAAAAATAATTATTTTTCCTTCCACAGACTTAACCAACTACAGATCCTCTTAAGTTGATTTAGTTTTGCTAGGGCATATGTGTCTAGAAATTTATCCTATCTTCTAGATTTTCCAGTTTAGGAGAGCATACCTTTCAAATTACTCCCCAATGAATTCGTATATTTCACTGGAGCTGAGGTAACCTCAGGGTTAATGACTGAGAAGCCACGAGTCAAACTAGCTGAAAGAGAGGAGTTGTGAATTACTAAAATTAGAAAGAGCAGAGGTTATCAGATCTCTGGTTTCTTTACATGAACACCCATAGCTATACACTGTCCTCTAAGAACCACCTTAGCTATATCCCAAAAGTCCTTGTCAGCTGTGCCTTCGTTTTCATTTGGTTCTAGGAACTTCCCATTCCCTCCATTCTTCCGGGACCTCCTGGCCATTCGGGAGTGTGTCGTTCGGTCTCCATGCATTAGTGCAGTTTCTGCAGCTTTTCTTGCAACTGACTTCTAGTGTTTACTGAAGTGTGGTCTGATGCATTGGCCGTGTTAACCAGATGAAACGAGATGGGGGAATGAGGAAGTATGACATGGGAGGAAGAGAGACGACAGGTCGAACAGGGAAAAGCAACAAGAGAATCCCAAAGCGTGAAAAGGCTCCAAAACAAAATTAGATAAATGCAAGACTAACCACTAAAATCAAGAATGCCAGAAGAAAGGGAAAGCCGGGGCTGGAGAGATGGCTCTGGGGTTCAAAGTACACACAGCTCTTGAAAAGGACACAAAGCTTAGTGCCCACCGTCAGGGTTGGTCCTTTCCTTCTCAGGTAAACCCTCTCTGGAAACTCCCTCACAGGCATGCCCAGATGTTTGTCTCCTAGGTGATCTGAGCCCTGGCAAGCTGACAGTCAAGATGAAACATCAAAACATACCGACGTGTTACAAACATGTAAGGTAGAAAGACAGATATAGACAGAGCCTCCCTTCCAAGTCCTCCTTGGAAAAGACACATCTTTTAGATTTGCATCTTTGGACCTGGCTGCATTCCCAATGAGAAAGACACACGTCAACAATAACGCTCTAATCATCATTTACACACGTGCTTAATTGACTGAAAGAGAGCATTAGGCACACGGGAGCAGGGTACACGCATCACTTTAAGCTATTAATCTATCTCGTTTTGCCTCACACACATCCCTGCCAGGCAAAGGTTAATAGAGAGTTTATGAAATTCCAAATGCAATTAAGTCTCAGAGGAATCTCAGCTAGAGGCCATGCGGTTTCTATGGCAACCCAAAGGCTCTGGAATAGAGCGGGGAGGAGGGTTGATTTGAAGGCTAGGTGAGCACACAAATACATCTCCTGTCTTCCTCCTCTTCTGAGTGACGATAAGCAATGCTGGCTGCATTTGAAAACTGTTATGCAAAGGAATAAATCAGATTGTTTTCCTAGAACTAAATACATTTTCCCAAGGGTTTCACGGTGATTCTCTGCATAGCCAATATTCCGGTGTGTTGGATGAGAGTCGCGAGTCCTCTCCGGGGAGACTGAAGGAAGAGAATGGGTGTTGACGCTGATTAGTAGAAGCAGTGAATAGCCTTCTCAACTCCAGCTAATGAGGTTTCGCTCGTGATCTCAGACGCTGCCATCAAGACAATGAGAGACAGTGCGGCCATAATCAGAACTGGTTTTCCTGTCACTAATTGTACAGCAGTAGGGAATTAATCTAGTGAATTAATCATTTCATCTATTTAGCTATTGCCAAAACTTTGACTACATCACCAAAACCCAAACCAAAACTGGAGAAAGGGATTTGAGGCCACAGCTTGCTCCACACTGCATGTGCCTCTCTTTTTGCTTAATCTCAGAATTCAGAAATAGTCTTAGCTGTTTTCCCTATTAGATATCCTAATCGTCAGATGATTGCAGATTTTCTGACTCGAAATTTAAAGCCAGCTCTATCCTCTCCTATCTTGGCACACTCTGCCGAGTTCTGAACTTGTTTCGCATTTGCCAAGCAGCGTCAGGTCGGCCGTGAGTCCCAGCTTAGGTGGGGTCTGTCCCATGCATTTTGAGCTGTCAGCCCAGTGGCTCCGCAGTCAATAAGAGCAGCATGCACCTGCAGGCACCCTATTGGTCTGTGTACTGAAAGCCTGGAAGAGAGAAAGAGTCAACGAAATTTACACGGGAGTCCCAGCATATCAGTTGTAAAAGAGAACTAGGGCCTGAGAGATGGCTCCGTACTTAAAGCACTTCCTGTTCTACAAGACCTAAGTTTGGTCCCCAGCTCCCACCTCCAGTGCCTTACAACTAACTGCCTGCAAGTCCAGTTCCAGGGCGTCAGGCTCCCTCTGCTGGCCCCTATAGGCACCTTACACACGTGGGTCAACCTAAGAACGTGTTCTTTCTTCCAAGCATCACACACACCATCACCACCACCAACAACAACTGAAAAAAAAAAAACAAAACAAAACCCAAAGCCAACGTTTCAGGAACAAGGCTTGCTGACCTGTGCTCGCATTACCTGCATGACCCCAGCAATGCTCAGAGAGATGCTTATTGCATCTTACAAAGGGGTTCTACAAAGCCCTATCTCCCAGCCTTCCACCCTCCAGGGTGATCTGCAGGAACAAGGTTAGGACTGACTCCTGTTTACACCTAGATAAAGGTCAGTGGATGGAATCCACCGTTTGTTTCCAGTGGTAAAAGCTACCTCTGTCACGTCGTATTTTTAGCCAGAGAAATAAGACCATAAACTTTCCCCTGGCCTGATTTAAGTCTCTGGTTCAGCCCCTGTTCATCCACGAATTGCTCTTAGCTTTCTGGTCTTCCTCCTTGCCATGCACACAGGAGGGTGAATCTCTTCCATGAAGCTCCTGTACCCCTGACTTTTCTGTCACTCAGACAGCATCGTACAGAGCGGCACTCTCATTTTGCTCTGTGATCACAGGTTTCTGCAGTCATTGGGTCCCTAAAATGACTTAACAATTCCAGGATACTTTCCAGATGGCTCTGTGTGAGTCACACTGTTAACTAATTAGTAATTTACATTGTTCCTTGCACTCCCTACCCGCAAAATTATTTTTTTTTTGAGACATAGTCTTATTATGTAGTCTCGACTGTCCTGGGACTCCACTATGTAAATCAGGCTGGCTCAAACTCAAACAGACACACCTGCCTCTGCCTCCCAAGAGCTGAGATTAAAGGTGCATGACACCACAACCCCTAAAAGATTTTTAAGTGAAAAAAAATAAAAAAAAAAAAAAGATTTTTAAGTGTAACTCTTCCAACTCTGAGTTATCTCATCATGATGATAACAATGGTGAATTGCCTCCAGTGTTTTCAGGGCAAGACCCTGATGGCCAGAGTTATGGAGTAAACGGCCATGCTTCCAGGGCGAGACCCCTGATGGCCTTTCATGAGCCCTTGGTATTACGCAATCACATATTGGAATTCCCATGAAAAACCCGAGTCAGCTTTGCAAAGTTGTGCCTCAAGGTCTCAGTGTTAAGCATACTGCATCCATAAGTACACTGGCTGGCAGGCCACCTGAGTCTGGATCTGAAGTTGGCATTTGATGGATGGCGAAGTCCCAGTGTCCTGGTGTGCTTTCTGTCTCTGTGATGAGCACCATGGCCATAAGGCACTTCAGGAGAAAAGGGCTTATTTCATCCTACAGCTTATAGTCTACCTTGAAGTAAGGATTCAGGGCAGAAACCGGAGGCAGGAATGGAAGTGGAGGCCCTGGAGGAACCGCTGCTTACTGTCTTTACTCCCAAAGCTCACACGCAGTTACTTCTCTTACGCCTCCCAGAATCACCTACCAAGAGGCTGGGGCTCTCACATCATTCATCAATAGACAAAATGCCTGACAGGGCCCACAGGTGCGGGTCCGTTCTATCTTGACCAAAGGTCAGAGAGTTGGAACTTCTGCTCTCTCAAGGTTATTGTCAACAGTTGTGGCTAATATCCAGACCTGGCATTTCAGGTACTAAGAAGTAGATCTGTTTCTACCTCAAATGAAAATCTAAGGACACGACGAAGTTCCTATTCCCTTAGGAAGGTAACAATGGGTTCCACACAGGGAGTGGTTTGCCTACAGAATGTTTTGGTCTAGGGTGTGAATGTTACTTGTGTTGGCAACAGAACGTTTAACCTAGAATGTAGCCCATAATCCTTCAACTGGTTTGTTCGTTCCTTGTATCATGAAAATGCAGTTTTTATCTTATTCTTACCTTTTGGGGTCAGGTATTTAAGCAAATGTAAATTATAGATGGGTGATTGTTGGGGAAAATTATTTTAAGGTGTGTTACTTTTGTCTGCGCTGCATTTGATTAACTGTGAAGCTGTGATTCTTTGTCTGTCTAAAAACACCTAATGGTCCTAATAATGAGTTGAACAGCCAATAGAGAGTCAGGAGCAAGGATAGGTGGGGCTGGCAGGCAGAGAGTATAAATAGAAGGAGAAACTAGACCAAGGAGCGAGAAAACAAGGAGAGGAGGACATCAGGGGCCAGCCACCCAGCTACATAGCAAGCCATGGAGAAAGAAGTAAAGAAAGGTATACAGAAACAGAGGAAGATAAAAGCCCAGAGGCAAAAGGTAGTTGGGATAAAGCTGCCAAAAAGCAGCCCTGGGAGATCCCGTGGATCTGTGTCTTGCTTCAACAGTGTTTGGACGGAACAAACCCAGGGCCTCCCGCCGCTCTTCATTCTCTCCAGTTGCAGCCTCTGGGGCCGTCTTCTCGCCGCCTTCTGTTCCTAGAACCAGCCAGCACCGTCTTTGCAGTTAGCTCCAGACTGCATCTCAGCTGTGACCTCCCAGGTTCGTCAAAATTATTCCACCGAAGTGGAGGCTGCCATGAACCGCCTGGTCAACCTGCAACTGCGGGCCTCCTACACCTACCTCTCTCTGGGCTACTATTTTGGTTGGGATGACGTGGCTCTGAAAGGGTGTAGGCCACTTCTTCCGCGAATTGGCCGAGGAGAAGGGCCAGAGCGCCAAGTGTCTCCTCAAGCTGCAGAATGAGGCCGTGCACTCTTTCTGGATTGTAGAAGCCATCTCGAGATGAGTAGGATAAAACCCAGGAGGCCATGGAAGCTGCCTTGGCTGTGGAGAAGAACTTGAACCAGGCCCTCTTGGATCTTCATTCCCTGGGTTCTGCTCGCCCAGATCCTCATCTCTGTGACTTCCTAGAAAACCACTTCCTGAATGAGGAGGTGAAGGTCATCAAGAAGATGGGCAACCACCTGACCAACCTCCGCAGGTTGGCTGCTGGGTCCCAGGCATCTCTGGGCGAGTATCTCTTTGAGTGGCTCACTCTCAAGCATAACTAGGAGGCGTCTCCTTGCAAGGGGCTCCCACCTCTGCTCTGCACCAGCCAGCCTCGGGACCTTCCCCCCAACCTCTCAAGAAGCCACTAGGCAGTTTGTAACCTCCCTGGAGCTCCTCTCAAGTCTTGGACCAAGTAAAAATAAAGCCTTTTGAGACAGACAGACAGACAGACAGACAGACAGACAGACAGAAAGAAAGAAAGAAAGAAAGAAAGAAAGAAAGAAAGAAAGAAAGAAAGAAAGAAAGAAAGAAAGACTGCCAAGAAACGAGCCACACTAAGGCCGGGCATTCATAAGTAATAATAAGCCTCTGATTTATCTGGGAGCTGGGTAGTGGGCCCCTCAAAAAGTCAAAAGATTTTTCAGTATTCACTGGAACTCCCTCCCAATACTAAACTATGCTTCTGTTTTGTTTTCACTCATGCCCTTGTTCTCTTTACTTAATTTTCTAATCCCCACAACCCCTACCCTGATAACTGGTATCCTTGTCGAAGCTGGTCTCCAACAAATGCCCCCGTAGACTTGCCCACGGGTCAATCCAATGGAGACATTTTTTCCTCAGTTGAAGTTCCCTCTTCTCAGGTGACTCTCGCTTGTATCAAGTTGACAAAAAAAAAACTTCCCAGCCACACTCACTATCTTAGGGTTTCTATTGCTGTGAAGAGACATCATGACCATGGCAACTCTTATAAAGGAAAGCATTTAATTGAGGCTGACTTACAGTTCAGAGACTTTGTCCATCATCGTTGTGATGGAAAGCATTGTGGCACACAGGCAGATGGTGCTGGAAAGGTAGCTGAGTTCTATATACAGAATTACAGGAAGCAGGAAGAGAGACTTTGGGCCTGGCTTGAGCATCTGAAACCTCAGAACCCACTCCAGTGACACACTTCCTCCCAGTCCACACCTCCTAATCTTTTCAAATAGTGCCACTCCTATGGAAGCCATTTTCATTCAAATGATCACACCCCTAAACTCCAATACCCAGTCTTTCCAAGGAACTCCAACTGAAAGCCTGGTTTCTCGGTTTTTGCACCCAACTGTGTTACCTGGGGCAAAAATAACTGGCTGATGTGGTTCTAAGTCTTGTCACACTGAGTCATGGAGGATTGAAAGGTTCTCCGACATTCCTTCCCTCTCTGTAGCTCTCCAAAATCCTGAACAAGAAACTGATCTTCGTGAGTGTGGAACACAGAGTAAGAGAAGCCTACAAGCAGTGGTTCCATGGATTGTATGGTTGTTTTGACATTAAACACCTGGCCCTGTTGGAATTGAAAGATAGACAACATGGTTCTTCTCCCTCCCTTCCCAACTTCATGTCTTCGCAGCCACAGTCTGGCGGGCTAGGAATTGACACCTTTGTCACAATAGCCAAGAGCCCCAACCAAGTATTTTTTTATTATTTATTTAGAAATTGTTTTTTTATTTAGAAATTGCACTGATTAAGGCAGACCCTTTAACTTCTCACAACACTCATGTTGCCAACTCAGGATACCCTAAATCCATTTGATGATTGATCTAATGACATTTGCTGACCAGAACTCATTTCTCGCACTGGGGCTGGGGTGGACAGATAGAGTGCACTGCATCTCTGTAACTGGGGATACTTCCTCATTGGCCAAAGTGGTGCTGGGTGGATGACACAGGGACTTGGGATTCCAGCCACATTTTCTGAGGTTTCCTGCTGTAGGCTAAAAATTAGGGCATATCCTAAGCATCCCCGGGTCACCGTATCCTATACCTCAAAGCTCTCTAGTGTAGAGACCTTCCCTTAAACAATCTATTACTACAGAGAGTCATATTTTATTCGTGTAGTTCATTATCCAGGTCCTCATCTTCTGTGATTACGTCACCAACAGTATCCCCACATCTCAACAGCATCTCACTTCCTACCAGTCCTGGGTCATTACATCCCCTAACTTATTACCATCTCATCTCTGAAGCCACGTTGCTTTTTCAAATACTCATCATGAAATCCTTCTGTTGCCTGCTTGTCTTTAAGACCCAATGGAGGGTGTCACAGAAGCTCTGACTCAGCAGTTCACTGCTGTCCCTGGGTTATCAAGACTTTAAGACCTTGGCTAGAAGAGAAGGAATTGCTGCAGACCTTCATCCCCGGCAGAGTCAACCTATAGAAAGGAGGGACCAGTCTATGAGGAAGCTTCAACTCCTCTGCTGAATGCCCTTGTCCTAAACTTCACGATAGTAGGCTTTGGCCATAAAGGACACCTGTATCATTATCCTGGCAGTCAACTATCTGTATTCAACTCACCAAGTAGAAGCCTTTGAAGAACCATCACTCAATGTGGGCCTCACCTGACCTTCAGCTTCCTTTAGGGACAATCATGTAGCCTTCAGAGAACAGTCAATGTCCTGATGATTCTGGACTTAAGAAGAATTGTGTTTTTGTTTAAGCGTCAGCCTGGACTTGAGCACAAGATAGGGAGTTGTCACGTGCATGCACACACGCACACACACACACACACCAGAAGGGGAGTTAGGAATTGGGCCAGGTAGGAGATCTAGAAATTGAGAATATGAGCTATCTATGTATCACTTTGAGGTGACCTTGCTCTCTTGATTAACAAGACAAGTTGGGCAGGAAGAACCCTTCTCCTTCTCAGAAAAGACAGAGAATAATGACTTTGGCAGCCCCCACCAAGAAGAGGTTGCTTATAAGACATGGTGATGGAATTTTTCTTTGTCCCCAAGGTCAGAGCCTTTTCAGGGTTCCATAAGCCTCAAAGCAGAAGAATGTCGATTAAAGGGTCGCAGCATCAGGAAGGTTGAGAACCACTGCCCTAGGCCAACATTGAGTAGGGAAGTAGGGTGATCCAGGAGCCCAGAGAGCCATCAAAGGAAGCCAAAGCCAGGGGCTCATTGTAGACAGCTCCATCAGATCCTAGGCTCCAAAGCAGAGCTACCTCTTGGTGCCTCAAACCTTCAGTCACAAAGACAAAAGAAGTTAAATATTCCATGGCTCCTGATTCAGCCTGTTTTGCTTCAGAGTGAAACTGCCAAGAAATCAATTGGATACACAGATTGGGGGTTAACTCTAAGTAGCTTCGGACCTTCTTAGGGACTTTTAGCATTTAAGAAACAAAGACCTAGCTGACCAGATGTATGACCTAGAAAACTGGCGGAGCTGGGGATCTTTATAGGTGGCTGTGTGACCATCAAAATCACCTGGAAGAGCTTGCTTTCCATAATGTTCAATATTTGTTGAAGACTTTGAAAAGATATCTGCCTTCCAGGGGTTTCCTTCTTTTTCCATGTGTGCGTGCGTGTGTGTGTGTGTGTGTGTGTGCCTGTGTGTCTGTGCAGGTACCTGTGGAGGCCAGAAGAGAGTGTTGGATCCCATTGAGCTGGAATTACAAAGCATCCACCTTGGGTGCTGAAACCTGAACTCGGGTCCTCTGCAATAGAGGTATGAGCTCTTACCCACTGAGCCACTTGGCCGACCCAGCACCATTGACTCTTTTTTTTTTTTTTTTTTTTTGGTTTTTTGAGACAGGGTTTCTCTGTGGCTTTGGAGCCTGTCCTGGAACTAGCTCTGTAGACCAGGCTGGTCTCAAACTCACAGAGATCCGCCTGCCTCTGCCTCCCGAGTGCTGGGATTAAAGGTGTGCGCCACCACCGCCCAGCCACCATTGACTCTTGACGCAATACCCTGGGCTTCAGGTGCCTCCCCTCTCACTGGGACCATTCCTCTTCTTGGCATAAGTGATTCATGGTTGACTTCACAATGCTTTAGGTGCTAGGAGCCTCCAGGTGTGATTTCCATCTTTTATTTCAGTGGGTGGAGCTGGGCTCATGGGGGATATAAGATGAGCCCTTACATCAGCTTCACCACCAGGAGATCGCAGGGGCCCCAGCTCCAGCTCCAGTAGCCTACTTCATTAGCACCAGTAGTTGCAGTGAACATTCATGTTCCAAGGAGTAACAGCTCTTCTACATAGAGAAGAGAGAGAAATTTGGGCTGCCGCTCATCGTCCGTGGGAGGGGGAGGAGGCCTTATTACCTGCAGCCAAGGTGGAAGGGAGTCTAGGCTCCCTGCTTGCATTTTTCAGCAATGTATGGCTGTGCTTTGGTTTCTTCCCCTGACACTGTGGTTTTCAGGAATAAGGTCTTGATTCTCAGAAAGCTTTACTGCAAAGGGTTAGTCATTATGTAGAGGGTTTAACTGTATATAAGGGTTAGACCCTTACAGGACCAGCTTCTTCTCCCCACACTTCAGAGACTGATCCTTTGATCTTAGATGCAATTCCCAGGGTCTGGGATGCATTTAATAGCAAGATGAGGTACACAGGCTCACCCCATGCCAGGACAGAGGACCTCATGGTTTAAATGCAGATTCTACCCTCCACCCTTCTGGGCAATTCTGCTGCCATGGTATATTAGCTAATTCTTCATTGCTGTGATAAAATACTATGACCAAGGCAATTTATAGAAGAAGTTTATTTGGACATACGATCTCAGAGGGTTAGAGTCTGTGAGGGTGGAGGGAAGGCACAGTGCCAGAGGCAGAAAGCTGACGGCTCACATCTTAAACCACAAGCATGAAGCTGGAAATTTTCTCTGTCTCACCTGGTCCCGTTGGACCAGTTCTTTCCTGCCCATTTGTCCCCACAGTTGCTTATGAAATAATCACTCAGAGGCAAATATTAACTATAATTGCTTGGCTGATGGCTTGGGCTATTACTGGCTAGCTCTCCCTTATAAATTAGCCCATTTCTGCTGATCTGTGTATCACCACGTGGCCGTGGCATTATCTCTGTTTTGGCATCTTTCTCCTTAGGCTGCTGCTGGCATCTGTCTTCTTGAGCTGCTGGCTCGCATTCCTCTCGACCCTGCCCTTTTTCTCCGGTATACCTGTTTGGATTTCCCACCTAACTATATTCTGTCTTGCCATAGGCCAAAGCAGCTTTAACTATCAACCAATGGGAACAACAATATATTCACAGCATACAGAGGATTTACCACCTCATAACCACCTCCAGTGACATCCTTCCCCCCAAAAGGCCACACCTCCTAAGCCTCCCCAATAGCATTACCAACTAGGGAACAAGCATTCAAATGCCTGAGACACTCTGAGGGGTGTCTTATTCAAACTGTCTGGCTTGACTTGAGCACGGAGCCTAGTTAAACCCCGGGAACGAAAAAGAAAAGACTGCTGGACTGGAGAGATGGCTCAGCGGTAGAGAACACAGGCTGCTTTTGCAAAAGACCCAGGTTCAATTCCCAGCATCCACATAGTGACTCACAACTGTCTAACTCCAGTTTCAAGGGATTTGACTCCCTCCTCTGGCCTCCACGGGTACTGCGCACACACAGCACATTCGCAAATTCAGGCAAAAATGCTCAAACAAGTAAGATTAAAAAAACAAGGTGATGATGCTCAAGCTCCACAAATACAATGAAACTTAATACTGTGGTCATGGAAGTAAATATAATAATAAATATCCATTGTTAAGTAAGTGTTATATCCCATGACCTTTGACCTTCGTAGCATTAACAGGGAAGGAAGCCTGAACAGTGATGTGTCTTGTTCAGAGTGACGCTGATTACTAGAAGAGAAGGAACTAAGATACAACTCCTTCAATTGCTGCATTCCATCTGGAATCATTCTGGATTGTAGACTCCGGCAGTTCAAGTGCTTGTTTGACACCAGTGGCTCTCAAACCGGCTCAACTCAAAGACAAAAGTCTAAGAAGAGCTCACATCTGAGGACACTGCTCTCATCGCTTTGCTCGCTAAGGCCCCAGTGGGAAGATTTTCTTTGGTTTCCCCGGGAGACTCTGCTGTGCAGCTAAGGATAGTAACCCCTGTTTTTATCTTCTCCTACATAAAATAATTAGCTATAACTTAAAAGTCTCCGTATCTTTTGCTGCTCATGATGAGGAGGAATCACTTGAGGGAGGGGGGCAGGGAGGGGGGAGAGTAATGCGGTCCAGCTCCTTTATAGGGATGCTCAGTCCCGATTGTGTGCACGCCAAACTGCACCTGCTGGTCACGTCCCTGAGACATTTATGAGGAAGAAAAGGTCCGGAAGGTGTTCAAGGGAGTGATAATGGATTGGCCACCAAGTCTGCCACCAAGTGAGTTTGCAGCTAGCAGCTGGGGAGAGAAGCCAGCAGACGCACTCAAGCTCCGGACTGTGTTCCCAATACAGGTATTTCCACCCAGTCCCGAATTCACATTTGTTACAGTTTAAAAATAAAAAAGAAGCCGGCCAGCAGTAATCAGGAACACAACACTGACCCCAAGTGGCAGGAAATGTAATTTTATATTCTGTGTTCCCCAAAGAGGTAAGAGTCCTGCAGGCTGTGGGGAACAAAGCTGCAGGGCTCTGACGAGAGAAAGAAGTCGTTTCCTTCATTATCTTTGATGAGCCGGATACAGCTACAGCTGGCTGACAGAGGGTGCCTGCCCTCACCTCAGCATCCCACAGGGCCACCGAAGTATGTCTCATGTTCAACACACCTCTTTAGCTTAAACAGAGGTGATCGACACCCTAAAAGCTTTTGCCAAAATATTCTAAAGAGAGTCTTTGACTCAAAATCTTGAAACTCTTTTCTGGGTTTAGATGCTGAAAACTCAGGTGGAACCATGTCCCTAAGTTAAAATACACATCCCGGAAGCTCAAGCCCTCTCCCCAAGGTATCTCCCATCCCTTCTTGGCCTGGCTGTCTGAATGTGTTCACTTACTGTTGTGGCTGATGCGCTTACAGTGTTGTGCTGCAGGAAGCCATGCAAGATGCAGTATAACCTCTGAGTCCGAGCAGCAGTGGGGGGAAATGCAGATGAGGGGGTGCTGCACAAAACCCAGAGTCCCTATCTGTGAGGTCACATTACGTGCTGTACCACGACACTGAACACGTCAGCCACAACAGTAGGTGAACACATTTAGGTGGCCAAGAAGGGATGGGGAACAGCAGTGGGGGAAACCGCAGATGTGGGGGTGCCGTGGTGATCACGGAGTCCCTATCTTCTAAGACCAAGGCTTTGAAGTAGAGGATGACAGGTAGGGAAACTGAGTCTGTGACCAAGCCAGTAGTACAGAGTGGGCATGAGGAGAACAGAGACTATCAGCAAGGGCAGACATCAGGGCCTTTGAAAAGTCGTCCCCTCCTCCCCAGTTCTCCAATCATCTTGAAACCCCAATTCTGGTCTGCCCTCTTGGGATAATCTTGCCTATTATCAACATCCCTACTTAAAATATTCTCATCTCTTTCTATTTAGGGGCATTTTGTAATCACTTGAAAGCATTTGTTCGCACCAGATCGCTCGCCAACCATCCCTGGTTTCCTAGGAAATAAATGATAGGCTACGGAGACTCACTTGCATCTGTGGAAAAGCAGCCTTTGCTACCGATTTCTCATTGCTCCTTGTACTTAGCTCCGTTTAAATTAACTAGAACTTGATTTTCAAATTAACGATCTCAAGGGGAAATGCATTACATCACGGCTTTTCATTTGGAAAGCCACGGTATGCTCATTACCATCACAATGTCCATCTGGTTATTAAAGTGATCACTCATGTGCTAGGGACAGCAGCCGGAATCCAGGCCAGTGACAAGTGCGGAGGGCCTTCTTCACACTCTTAGCCACAACCATGGCCTCATCTACCCTGTCACAGCCAGAGTCGGAATGACTACAAGAAACAGTCACTCAGATTCATCCACATGACCATAACATTGTTAGGCCTGTCGGGACCCACACTCTGACCCCAGCATCACTAGCAATGGCATGGTCTTGCCCGCCTTTGACTTTAGGATTGAAGGGTGCATCTTCAATTCAAAGTGAATGCCTCTCTTATTTTGGGGTACAGATTGGCTCAGGGGAGTCTTTGGAATGTATTTCGGGAGTATTTGAGATGGGAACCTCTGTAGAGGCTTTCGGGTCAGAATGGTGTTCCCCTAAATTCAAATATTGGGAACTTAATCCCTCTGCAGTACTGTTGGAGGATGGGCCCTTGGGAAATGTTTGCATTATCAATGGACTCACTCCATTATAAAATGACCTGATGATGAAGTCAGCTGACTCCTTGACTTTCACCTTCCACCATGTGAGAAAACTGAAGGATCCATAAAGGTAGGACAGAGAGCCTAGCCAAACACGTGAGCTTCCGGTTCAGTGGGAGACCCTGTCTCGAACAAAGAAAGGTTGAGAGTGATGGAGGAAGACACCTGGTGTGCCCCTGGCCTTCATATGCACACACACACACGTTATACACATTAAAAACACAATTTAAAAAATGGTAGTGTAGTTTCAATAGGTACCAGAGGCTCCACCTGTTCCATACACAGAGCCAGAACTACCCGCTTCAAGAGAGCTATGAGCCTTGGAGCTTGTGGGCCATAAGGGAGAATGAAGGGAGCGCAGACAGGCAGGCAGGCAGGCAGGCAGTGGACCTCCTCTCTTTATGTCACCTGATCTTATTAACATGAAGGCCATTATCTTCGCCCGGTCCTGCTGTGACTAGTTGACACTACAGCCACAGGACTGGAAGCTTCATTGAGACACCAAGAAGGAAGATGGGGCCAAGAACTTACCCCACAGTAGACCCTTGTAAAGAACTTCCCAATGTCCAGCCACAAGTGAAGTCACGTGACCAAAGCATCCAATGAGCACCCATCCACAGGAGCCAGAGACAAGCTCAGGGCAAGGACGAAGGCCATTGATTGCAAGGGCTCCAGACGGGCTGATGCCCAGGAAGGATGAGGTGGTATCTAGCTAGTTCCATTTCTAAAAGAATACTCTGAGTTGAGCGAGGTGTGGGCAATAAATTTTTAATATCAGCCGAAGTGCCGGAATGTTCTCATAAAACTTGAAGATGCTCTTCCTGGACCCACATTGAACACGCTGTGCGCGTTTGGACTATCAGTTCTCCTTAGGGAACCTAGGGAGGGTCATCTTCCTGGCTGGGCTCCTCTAAATTGGCCTTTCTGAGCTGCTTTCAGCAGTTACCGTCTCATACCCTTTGTGCTCCGGACCGGGTTTGGTCCCCCATAGCTGAAGCCTCTACAAGTCCACATATTACCTGATCACACCACTGGTAACTAAAATGTGACAGCAGCCCCTAGTACCCACCCGTGAGGGTCTCCTTCTCCATCCTGCACAATTTAAAGGGACACAACTCCACAGTTGCTCTGTCTCAAGAGTTTGCCTCCTTGGAAAACTGACAATCGGACTTCCGTCAGGACCACCCACAGATGTGAAGGAGGCAACATTGGCTTGCAGCTTGGAACACAAGGTCAGTTAGCTACAGCTAGCTGGCGGCCTATCATGACTGCTCTGTCATTTAACGATCGCACGTGTGTTTAATGTCACCATAGTCTAGTTGTTTTAACTGTGTAGGTCCTTGCTACTCAAAATTTGGTCTAGCAGTCAAGGCATGACTTAGTATTCTGTTAACATAGTCCCAGCTCCCTTACCCTCCAACCCAGTAAACCAGACCCAGCCCTTTAACATACTCACCCCCAGGTGATAGCTGTTGCGTGTACTGGCATCGCAGAAGCACGGTCCGGCTCCCAAATTGACAGTCAGGTCAGCTTTCGCACTGATTTTTGAGTGACAGTGACCACCCCTGCCTATTGACTCACAGTTCCACCCACGCTGTCACTGATCACCACGGGCACCCTGAGAGGCTGGGCCTCGGGTTTCCATTTGCCAATCAGGAGGTCAAGGCCCCAAGCACTGGAGCCCATTTGCAAAGTCAGAAAGCAGCTGCAGAAGTAGGACGCAAGCCCACGTGCCAGACGCTGATCTCACCACCCTGAGGCAAGATCAACTTAGATCAATCATCTGTTAGTCGACATCCGTCCTGATTAATTGCTTAATCTGCATACACGTAAATCACCTATGGCCCCCTGACTTTTTGTTTGATTTTTTTTTTTTGAGACAGCGTTTCTATGTGTAGCCCTGACTGTCCTGGAACTCACTCTTTAGACCAGGCTGGCCTCACACTCACAGAGTGCCTCTGCCTCCTGGGTGGGATTAAAGGCATGCACCATTCCCACCCAGGCCCTGACTTCCTTTTAATCAGCCGCAAACTGGCCCTTGTTATTGCTCAGCTCCTCGCCTGACTTAGGCCACCCTATTGAAGCCCAGGCTCTTTGGACCTCAGGCAGCGGCAGTTGCTCAACTGGCCAGCAGCATGACCCCCTGATCCCGTCCCTCTGCAGATTCAGCCAAGCCTTACATGAAAATATCCAAGAACTGAGCCTCTCATCCAGGTCCCGTTGAGAATGCAGGCTGCCCTTAAGCTGTTGATCCAGGCAGTCTGCTAACCCAACAGCATCGGGACCCCTGACCTGCTCCGGGTCCCACCGGGTTCAAAACACACTCACATCCATCCTCTCAGTTTGCTGTTTTCCAAGGCACCACTGGAGGAAGTTCCTTTTTGTCAGCATTAGAAGCATTGGAGATAGTCACCTGACGTCTCCTGTAATGGAATTTTATCCCATCCTTTTATGTCCTGTGACAGTGTCATTGGTATCGACTTATTGTCTGCATTTGACAGTTTCCAGTGTGTCCCTTTGCTCTAAAAGCTGAGCTTGAAGGGAAGGACGTGGAAGAGAGAAACAGAAGGATGAAAGGGGAAAGGCACCAAGTGTTTTTAATTCATTTCCACCGACTCAGCGGGTACCTTTCACTTGGTCCTTGAAACCCTGATTCAGCTATTATTGATCCCTGGAGAGGGCTATGAGACAGAATAGATAAGGAATGAAACCAACTCAGCAAGCAATGGACTGGCATTGTAAGAGTGAAGCCATCTCAGCAACTGATGGATTAGCATCGCAGCCCTCCCCAAGGACCTCATTTCTCCCCGGGATGCCACAGGAGCTCTTTGCTTTCTCTCTAACCTCCCAGGAATCTCAGCTTTCACGTGAGGATGCTGGCCCCCAAACCAGGAAATGGCAGTGAGAGAGACTGCAAGCCAAGAACTCGGGGTGGCTTGACCCCGAAGGTGGCATTCCCACTTCCCCTGGATTCATGCATTGGAAACTGACATCAAGACTTACTGAGCTCCTTACTGTTCTTCCCCTGAGAAAATGCAGAAGCTCTCTAGTTCCATGTTGGTTGGTTTCTCATTATGTAGACTGTCTGAGCCATCTTCACTCAATTTATTGCTACATTAGTCCCAAACCTGGCGAGGGAAATACATTAACTTTTAATAACACGCCTTGGGTTAGTGTAGAAATCCATTGCTGCCAGCTCCTTCTCAGCATTTATCCTTAAAAATCGGGGAAAGATGGGGGGCATTAAATCCTGTGTCTTCTGCAGCTGAGGGGAAGGAGAAACCCAGAACCCATGAGAGAAAAATCTCAGAAAGCCAGGAAAGGAAGGGAGCCACTTCGGAGTTCTTTGGGGTTTATTCATCTGAATTATAACTCTGCTCTCCAAGGTGGGGAGCAATTTTGGTTTTATTGCTATAATAAACTTGAAATTAATTCAAAAATCTAGTCATAGCAAGAACTTTGAGAACCCGACCATCATCAACAAAGGTTGATGGTATACCTAGGACACCAGATGCTGGCAAGGCAGGCAGGGCTGGCCTCTTCCCTCTCCAGAGGGAAAAGAAAGGCGGGAAGAGGGGGCAACACTGGATGGGTCTGGGGACCACTGCTCAGAGAGCACAACACTAAGAAAGAAGGTTCCAGAGGTGGGACACAGGCAGTTCGGAAAGAGTGGCTGCTGGCACCAGCGTGTCATCAAAGGTTCTGGAGTGAGGGGGTGACTGGCAGAACACATCTAGGAAGACCTCCATGGGCACACACAGCAGAAGACAGGACAGTGTGAAGACAGTGACTCCCTTGGAAATGGTCCCCAGGGTACTAAGGCAGGTACAAAGGTACAAGGCTTGACCTTCGAGCTTAGGAAGTCAGGGTCACTGTGGACAGCGACAAAGCAAATGAGATGTCCACAGCTCCCCTACACACGTCTCGACAATGCTCTGCAATCTGCTGCTTTTCTCTCTACCTGTACTGCGACAGGCCAGTTGGGACCCCTCCACCTGTCTCCCACGACTCCTCCACTCAACAATAACTGACTGCCCTTTGTTTTTGTTATTGTTGTTTGTTACTGTTTGCTTGCTTGCTTTCCTAGCTTGGGCAGTGTGTTCACTCTACTTTTCTACTGTGTGAATCAGGAGATTTCGAAAACTCCCATTTCGAGAAGACACCTTCTTCGAGAAACTTCCCGATGTTGGAGACATCAGTCAAGTGTTCGGTTTTGGTGAAGAAAGATGTAGCAGACAGAAGACCGTGAGCTGGAGGGATGGCTCAGCCAGTACAGGTAAGGCTCACGACCAAAAATATGAGAATCGAAAACTACAAAGGCAAGGCCATTTACAGACATCCTGGCACTGGTATGGATCTCCTAAATGGGTAACAATTGCTATTGCTGGGCTTCTGAGAAATTGACCGACACCAGACATCTAGGGGACCCAGAAGTAAACGCAGATGTATTCTGATCATAACTTCCTGATAGAATGCTGCTTTCCCGTGAGTCTCCAGAAATATGGCCTTGAGGTCAGATGGGAGTGTCTTTGCCTGTGCAGCTGTGTGCTGTCCTGCATGTGTGTCCCATGTGTGCCTAGATACCTGCTGCATCTCCCTGCTCAGTGGCCTCTATCCCTGTGAATTGCGTGTGTCTTATGTGCCTGTGACTCTTCTAATTCTAAATCTCCTGGTATCCTGCGGCCTTCCTCCGTTCCTAGCCCTGGAGCTTGGACCTCACCAACACTACCTCATGAGCCCTGACCACTGCCTGGAGCAGGCTTTGTTGGCGCGGCTTGCAATGCCCCCATAGCCTGACCATTCTCCCTAGCACAGCTGTCTCTAGCCAGCTTTCCTGCAACCACCTGACTGGCTGCCTGTGCCCATCCTTGCCTCCTCCAAGTAACCAGGGGAACCCTTTGACTGTTCACAGGACAGTTCAAAGCCCTTTCTGTTGAACCAAGTCCCTGCAAGTGGAGGAAACCCAAAGTCTTTATCAGGGACCCCTCATCAGATGCTCTACCCTGGTTAGTAGATTTAACTATTCATTTGATATTTTACATTCCAACCACAACTGGTTACAACAAAGTACATGTTGATTGAATAGCCCTCAGGCAAATAGTCCAGCAGTAATGTTCATAAATTATAACCTCTGAAAGCTGCAGAGATGGTTCAGTGGTTAAGAGCACTGACCTTCCAGAAGGACCTACGCTGATTCTCAGCACCCACATGGCAGCTCATAACCATCTCTAATTCTAGTCCCTGGATTCTGGTGCCCTCTTCTGGCCTCTACATAGACATACATGCAGAAGTACTCGAACATATAAAATAATAATTTAGATTTTAAAATTTTAAGTGGGGGCTGGAAAGTTGACTTAGTGACTAAGAGCACTTGTTCTTGCATAGGACCTGGGGTCAGCTCCCAGCACCCACAAGGCAGCTCACCACTTCCTCAGGCACCAAGCATGCATATGGTACACAGACATACATGCAGGCAAAACACTCAAACATGCAAAAGAAAATAAATCTTAAAAAGATAGCTGAGCGGTAGGGGCACATGCCTTTAATCCCTGCATTTGGGAGGCAGAGGCAGGCAGATCTCTGAGTTTGAGCAAGTTCCAGGTTAGTCAGAACTCAGAGAAACCCTGTCTTGAAAAAAATTCTAACAACTGAAAAATGAGCATTGTTAGGAAATTGTCATAACAACTGAAAAAGATGAGCCTTTTATTCACACATTATATATGTAAAATCTATACTAACCCAAATAACAAATCTGCCTTTTGGTATTGTAATTTTACAAATAAATCTATAAAAATTAACTTCCTGTGAATTAACTCAAAATTAATTGCTTTGGTCCAATCAGAAGTCACTCAAAGGAAGCTGTAGGGACTTCCTGCCGGGGACTTTTCTCACATGGCGTTTTGTTAGTCCTGATGCCCATCTAAAGAGGACTATGCTAAAACTCAAAGACGTCAGTTTCCTTTGTGAAGACTACCCAAGTGTCTGAACGCAGAAGAGGAAGTCTTTATATTCTAAAGCCCATATTTAAAGTGACAATGTCATAATCATTTTGTAATTTCAATTCAAATTCAATTCAAAATGAATAGGCCATTGGCTGGCTTTGAAGATGTTTTAAAATAAAGATGGCACGGGGCTCTTCGGCAAAATGGAAAGAATAAGTTACCATTTGGGGGTGGCATATTAATGAGTAGCTGTAACCCACAAGCCAGAAAAAACCCACAATGATACGACATTTTAAAAAATTCGAAGCAGGCTGGAGAGATGGCTCAGTGGTTAAGAGCACTGCCTATGTCTTTGGAGGTTCTGAGTTCAATTCCCAGCAACCACATGGTGGCTCACAACCATCTACAGTGAGATCTGATGCCCTCTTCTATCTGATGCTCTCTTCTGCCATGCTGGCATACATGCAGATAGAGTACTCATATGCATAAATAAATAAGTATTTTTTAAAAATTGGAAGTTTTTAGGTAGACGGAAAGATAACATTTTATTATTTGGTCCTTGTTTGTCCTAGGTCAGACGCATTGCTTTGCGTCTTCTAGAGACACAGGTGCAGTGCCAAGGGACCACCAGAACAGATGCGCTCTTTCGGCTGCTGTTTTGCTTCTGCCTGCCCTGGCTCAAAGGCTTGTTGCTACGCTACTGGAAAAGGTGAAACGGGAGATTGCGAAGAGAGAATTGAAATCACAACTAGATAAAGAGATTGTGAATAGGAACCTGACTACTTTTAAATGAGTTTCAAGATGAACAAAGAGCAAGTCCCGGGGATGCAGACAGAGCTGCTGCAGGCGTCTTTGAGGGGAAGCAGAGCGTAATTACAGTGCCCATCCTCACAGTGCAAAAGAAGGACAGCGTCTGCTAAGATGCTTGCGGCTTAAAATGAACAAAGAGGAAAAACTAAGGAAAGCTTAATGCCGTCTAGAGATGGTCCTGATGGTGTGGCTGCCTGCGAGGCCGCACAGGATATGAGCCAGTTTCTCCTCATCTAGGGAATGTTTCCTCCCGACTTTTAAAAAAGTGATGAAGGAGAAGGTCTTTAACTTGGGTTTGAGAAAGATGCGGCCTCTGAGGTCCGACAGAAAGCATGTCCTATGAGCTCAGGCTAACCGGAAGGGAGCAGGGTCTAGCCTATGCTCAGAGAGGAATAAAGGAGGTGAGAGTCCCAGTCTCACCCCAGGCACAGAGATAGAGACTGGAGTGGGAGGCGGCTGTGGCAGGGGCAGCATGCTTCTCTAGGGAAGGATCGGTGGCCTGCGGTTCAGATGTTTCCCAAGTCGTGGTGGTACATCCCCAGATACATCAGCAAAGGCTGTAAATCCGTCCCTAGTGTAGAAGGAAGTCACAGTTCCCTAACACCAAGCAACTTGAGCAACAGTTCTTAACCCATGGGTCATGACCATCAGAAAACATGCATTTCCAACAGTCTCAGGAACCCTCAGCCACAACTTTATTTTCGTTGCTACTGCATAACTGTACTTTTGCTGCTGAGCCATGTCTCAGTTCCTAAGACCATCGGAAATATGTGTTTTCTGGTCATGACCCACAAGGTTGAGAACCACTGATCTCGTGGGTGTTGAGCTTTCATCTTACAAACAAAGAAGCGGGTCTTTAGAAAGCTAACCAGCCTGGCCCACAAAATACAGCTGGTTAATGCCAGTCAGGATCTGACCTCTGCTCCATGTGGCCCCGCAATGGTACGACTTCCCCCACACTTGAAGAGAGGTTGGCATTGCCTCATCTTGTCTCCACCTTTGATCAATCCTTGCATCATTATGTCATGAGGTAGGGCCCTAAAGGTGGGATTAATGTCTTGGTTAAAAATAGATGGCGCATGCCTTTAATTCCAGCACTTGGGAGGCAGAGGCAGGTGGATCTCTAAGTTCGAGGCCAGTCTGGTCTACAAGAGCTAGTTCCAGGACAGGCTCCAAAGCTACAAAGAAACCCTGTCTCAAAAGCCACACACACAAAAAAAAAAAAAATAGAGTGGGGCTGGACATGGCAGCTCACACCTTTAATCCCAGCAGTTAGGAAGGAGAAGCAAGTGGATCTCTCTGAGTTCAAGGCCAGCCTGGTCTACAGAATGAATTCCAGACAGTCTGAGTAGTTACAAAGAGAAAACACGTCTGGAAAAGCAAACAAACAAAAAACAGTAAAAAAACAAACAAAAAATAGAGTCGCGTGTGGTGGCTTCTGCCTTATATTCCAGCTCTCGGGAGACAGAGGCAGGTGGATCTCTGTGAGTTCCAGGAACAAGCTGGTCTACATAGTGAGTTACAGGCCAGCCAGAGCAACATAATGAGTTCCTAGCTACAGAAAAGCGGGGGGGGGGGGGGGGGGGGGGGGGGGGGGGGGGGGGGAAGGGCGTTGCAGGGCGTTGCATGTGTTTGAACAAGCTGTCTCCCTCCTCTCCCCTCCCTCCTCTCCCCAGTGTGAGCATATAACTAAGAGGCCTCCCCAAAGCCTGGTCACCGTGCCTTTCCTAAGTTCAAAGTTCCTGCTTCTAGATCTACAAGAAATAAGTTCTTTTGTCGAAGCCGCCTACTCTGTGATTTTCTTCTAGCGGCCTGGACTGATTAAGACAACGTTGTAGCTAAAACCCCACCGAATACTAGCGAAATAGATAGATGAACTGAGTTGCTTAAAACACAAAAGCGAGGTGTTTTAACTGGTAGGGTGTTCCTTCAGGTAAGGCCACCCTCCTACGGCTCTCTGATCCACATTGTTAGCGTCATTTAGCCTCCGTGTGTTCCCCCATCCTGGGAGAAATAAAAAAGTTTGATTTTTTTATATTTTTAGAAATACACACTGTGGTTTTGGATGTGATATGGTTTCAGGGCTTTGCTTCAAAACAATCTGAGGAAGCGGGAGAGAAAACAGTGTGGGTCACGAACTGGTCAATATTGAAACTGCAGGATGAGGATGGAGGGAACCTGGTACTGTTTAACTCGTGGGGCATGAACTGGTCAATACTAAAATTCCAGGATGAGGGTAACCTGGTACTGTTTAACTCCTTGATACTCTCTGCTGCTATTCTGATGACTGCATTTGAAGTAAAGCAAATACAGTTTAACAAAAATTAAAATTCAATTAAATAAATAAAATTTAACAAGATTACTTTTATTAAATACAGTTTAATAAGAAAGTAAAACTTTTATTAACTAAATAACTAAAATTTCATAAAAATTAAAATTATATTAAATGAATATTCATAAAAACTAAAAATGGTATTTAATAAAATAAGTTTTTATTATGGGTAAAATTTAATACAAATTAAAATTTTATTGAATAAATGCATTTTAATTTAAAAATTAATTCAAATGAAGATGTTATGATGGCATTAGAGAGCATTGAGAAGTACAAAGTATAAGGTGCCCTAACACTCACAGGGAGACCAACCTGGTGCATGGAGATCATCTGACCTCCCTGGGATGGGGACACACTGAGGCTAAATGACATTAATGAAAGGGATGGGTGAGCCCTAGAGGGAGGAGAGTTTTACCTAGAAGGAAAAGATTTGAAGTCCCAGAGGCAAAAAAGGGAACACCCTGTTCAAGGACAGAAGGAATTCTGCCTTAACTGAGGAAGACACAAGATGAAGACACTACCCAGAGCCTCCTAACTTCACTGAGGGCCGCTTCATTCCTGGACAGACAACAGGGTGCCACTAATGTACATTCATCCAGAGAGCGGCAGGATTCAGTTTGCAGGACTAAACTAAGCATCGCACGGCTTCAGGGTGAAGGACTGCCTAGAATGGGGGCTACTGGGGATTGGGGTGAACACTCAGGACTACCACTTCTGTCCAGATGTGTGGAGCTTGGACTAGAGTCCAAGCCAATGATGATCTTGAGTAAACAGAGTAGCAGGCAGACTCAAGAGATGCTGATGATGCAAAAACCATGACTATGAGCAAAGAAATTGTGTAGAAAGGAACGGGTCATAGAAAGTAGAGACCCGCTGGGCAGTGGTGGCCCACACCTTTAATCCCAGCACTCGGGAGGCAGGCGCAGGCAGATCTCTGTGAGTTCGAGGCCAGCCTGGTCTACAAGAGCTAGTTCCAAGACAGGCTCTAAAAACTACAGGGAAACCCTGTCTCGAAAACCAAAAAAAAAAAAAAAAAAAAGAAAGAAGAGACTCATGGGGCACTGGGCTCTGAGAGTGTGTGTCCCTCCCAAATGCAAATGTTGACACCCTAACCCTCAAGGTGATGGCATTACTAGTGAGAGACCTTCGGGAGTGACTACATCTTATGTGTCAAAGTATACACATTTAGGCAAGTGGGAAGGTCAAAAGAGCAACTTTCCGGAGTCCATTCTTACTTCCACCATGTGGGTTCTAAAAATTGAACTTCAATTGTTGAGATTGGTAGCAAATGCCTTTGCCCTACTTAGCCATCTTGTCGACCCCTAGCCACACTTCTGAGGGCTGTGATGTTGTATTTATCAACCTTTGTAACCTCTGCTCATTCTGTGGGCGTCTGAGGCTCAGGCATTTGAAATCCTGAGTCAAGTTAGTTACCACTGCTGCTCACTCCTACAGAGATATCTGGACTGGGGAGAGGGTTAGTTTCAATCAGAACAGAGAGACCATTAACAGTGTGTACATGCTAAGCTGGTAATTGAGAGAGTGAGTGTGTATGTGTGTGTGTGTGTGTTCCTGCTTACTAGTATGGCATGCAAGTATTTCTTTGGAACACAGATTATGAAAGCACCCTGGTGTGTCCTTCCTGTGCCTTCTTAGTCAGGAAAAGAATTCAGAGCACTGGGAAGAGAAACCAGGGATCTAATTTAAATAAAGATTAGGCTGTCTATAGGTGTCTAATCTAAAGATTAGATGTCTGAAGGCTACCCAAGAGCCAATGGTTGGAAGCTAGAAAAATATATTTAGGCTTACTGTGAGGAAGAAGTTTCCAACACCCCCTTCTGGGCTCCAAGGGTACTGCACGCACATGGCACACATACATACATGCAGGCAACAGTCACACACATACAATTAATATAAAAAAGAAAAATGTAGCCGGGTGATGGTGATGCACATCTTTAATCCCAGCACTCGGGAAGCAGAGGCAGGCAGATCTCTGTGAGTTCAAGGCCAGTCTGGTCTACAAGAGCTAGTTCCAGGACAGGCTCCAGAGCTACAGAGAATCCCTGTCTCAACAAACAAAAAGGAAAAAAGAAAATGTTTGATCTTGATGACTGAGTTAGAGATGGAACCAGGCTTGAGTCTGCTGACTGTGGACTCAGTATCTGTAGCACGAGGTAGGGTGAGAATGAAATATCATTATAATCTGATTTTAAAAGGAGAAATAGTAATAAGGATACACTATAAATTTTAGGGACACAGTTATACCTCTTGGTTACCCCTTCATATTCTGATATTTGCTCAAGTACTCCTTTTCTCACATCAATGGCAGGCTCACGGTATCTTAGAAAATCCACACTCTACAATCCATTTCCTCAGGAAACAGAGGGTGACAGGCTCCCTCTCTACCGCCCATCTTTGCTTAAGAGTGAGAAGTGATTTTTGCCCAACTGTAGTACTATGCCACTGTAAAAATGCCCTGTCATCTGAAACACTTCAAAGACACTGGTAAATGAAGACTAATATACTCCTGGAAGACTGTGATTTTCATCTCTCCGACGTCAGACACCATGTGCTCAATGCTTCTCTAGATGAAGTCGAAAGTGCCCCAGCAACAAAGCAGGAACCCAGAGAAACAGAAGTACTTCACACGCACTCCCACAAATACCACTTACAACTTGGAGCTTCTGGTGGGAAGAAGGAACCCACTATTAATTTTTCTTATTCATTTTGTACTCAGCCAATTTGCTTCCAGAACTTTCCTTTTCAGGAGTATTTTGCCTCACGTGGTTCCTTTACATGCTTTCCCACAGAAACATGGAAAATGTTGCTGATATTTGGTAACGGAGAATTAAACTCTTCTCCCCAGTGTCCAAAGGACTTAAGCTCATGAGTGCACGCACGCACACACACACACACACACACACACACACACACACACACACACATATGCACACTGCAGAAAGGAAAATAAATATCACGTTAAAATTGGCTTTTTCAATTGCCACATCTATTCTCCCCAGAAGTGAAAAGTTGGGCCTATGTGACTGTGTACAGTTCTAGAAGGAAGCCCCATTTCTCTTGTTATCTTAGAGTCACAGCCTCACAGATTTATAAACTTTGCTTCTCTGCAGTGCACAGAGAGGACACAGGTTTCGAAGCCTAATTTCAAACTATGGTATGAAATTTTACTAGGTGTGTGTTCTTTGCCTCTCGATTTTCTCTGTAAGCTGGAAAGAGAGGGGCACCCCCTCACAGGAAGGACTAGGTCAAACAGGGTAACATAGAAAGTCACTGGAGTGGTGTTTTACACAGCCTATAACACACTGGGCAGGTAGAGATGTTAGAAACACGCACACATATACATCATTTAAAACTAATAATTCTTGGAAGGGCATGTTGGCACACACCTTGAATCGCAGCATTTGAAGGCAGAGGAGGGATGATCTCTGAGTTCAAGGCCAGCCTGCTCTACACAGTAAGTTCTAGGCCAGTTAAGACTGCATAGTGAGACCCTGTCTGGAATAATAATAATAATAATAATAATAATAATAATAATAATAATAATAATAATAATAAATAAGAGCACTCTCCCTAAGGTGCACTTGGTTTAGACGGAAGCCCTGGCCTCGTGCAGATCTGTGTCTCTTTTATTCCCCCGAGTGAGTAGTCATTACGTCACCGCCTTCCCCCAAAAGAGAAAGAAGCCATGTTTGCCTCTACAGCTGGACTTGATTTTGAACTAACAGAATTTTATAAAAGCACATAAAAACACATTTTAGAATTTTAGTTTATTACTCCGAATGTGTCTTTTGAATCCAGAAAATGACATTTACAGGGAAACAAACCACTCCAAGAGGGGCACAAGCATCATAAGCCAGGATGGTACCAGCCACACTGCCCTTCCCCTGCCTGGCATTGGCGATGATAACTAAACACGGGTGAGTTCACGAGTCAATGAATTCATTAACTGCTCAGCTATCCACCCAGAGGCCCTGCCTAGCTCTCTGTCCTTAAATACATCACGACTCTTGACTTCAATATTCTTGGGAAGGGATGAGGGAGGCTCTTCCTTCCAGCTCCTAAAAGCAACACAACCTGCATGCTTTAAACAGAATCTCTAAGGTTTCAAAATCACCATCAAAATAGATTTTAGAACCTTACTACGGTGGTTTAAAAGAGAATGGCCCCCCAAAGACTCTTATGTTTGAATACTTGGTCTCCAGCTGGAACTGTTTGGGAAGGATTAGGAAATGTAACCTAAATGAGGGAGGTGTGTGGCTAGGGGTGGGCTTTAAGGGTTCAGAAGCCCGTGACACTCATTCCTCATGCTGTAGGTCAGATGTGAGCTCTCAGAGACTGCTCCAGACCCATGCCCACCTGCTGCCATACCCCCCACCATGATGGTCATGGATACACCATCTGGAATTCTGTACCCCAAATTCAATATTTTCTCTTATAAGTTGCCTTGGTCAAGCCCAGTGGTGGTGGTGCACGCCTTTAATCACAGGCAGAGGCAGGCAGATCTCTGTGAGTTCGAGGCCAGCCTGGTCTACAGGGCGAGTTCCAGGAGAGCTAGGGCTACACGGAGAAACTGTTCCTACCCCCCCCCCAAAAAAAAAAGTTGCTTTGGTTACGGTGTTCTGTCACAGCAACAGAAAAGAGACTGAGACACCAACCAAGAAAATGTCACTGATGGGTGGGAGAGGCCCAATAGAATAAGACTACGTGACAGCCACAGAGGACACTGAGCCCGCCCCTTGGAGCAGCCTGCAGCATTGCTGCTACAATGGAAGGGGAGGAACAGCATAAACACTGTGGCTGTCCTTCAAGGCTGTGTCCTTCGAACCAGATGGCAGCAAACTGACAACTAACCAGGCTGGGCTTTCCTGTTCTGTATGTTTAACGACTTCTAAAGTTCTTTAAGGAAACTGGTTTGTCATAGAAATAGAACAGAGTCACCATAGAACACTGCAAAACGCAAATAAGGGTAACTCAGAAATAAACACCCTTATTGTCTACCCTGGAGAGACTGCCTAGCACCTCAGCAGACTCTCCTGCATCTTTTTCCATTTGCATAAAGACAATGAGCACACATACTATCTTCTTGCTTTTCTTTTTCCTCAGTCAATGGTCTTCGCATCATTATTTCAACCAACTTCCAGACAGCAGCCCAGATTCCCCATGTGACCTCAAAACATCCTTGAGCTGGTATGTTTTAAGCAGCATCACGCCACAGAAAATGATGCTATCTTTTTATCGATTTTTCTCTGCCTTTTAAAATCTAATTCAGCCCCCAGGGTTTGTGAAGTCAGCATCCTTAGCAACCCTGGAGAACATTACCCTATGCTGAATTGTCTTTGCTGCTCTGGGGTACACCATGTCTAAACATTCTGCTACAGCAGATGTTCAATCTATCCAGATGTGTGGATCATGCAATTCCAGCACTCAGAAGGATGAGGCAGGAGGATTGAGAGTTCAAGGCCAACCTGGGAGGCTACCTGGAAAAATTCTACCTCAAAAGAGATGAGCAGTGCAAGCTCCGTGCTTCATGGGTTCAAGTTGTACCACATCGGAAGATGTGCAGCATTTTAATCATCATGGGTGGCTTGTCCACAGGCTCTCACTCCTTGTGGGAGTCTGAGATTTAGCAGCAAAAAAAATTTTAACCACAAATTGGCCCATGCAGGACTGGATCAACACTGTCGTTATGGTTTACAAAATCATGTTTTCCTATCTCTTTCTTAAACATCTCCACCCCCCTTTGAGCCTCATAACTGACCCCAGGCACTTGGTTCCCTCAGAGGTAGATGAGGGTTTCAGATCCCCTGGAGCTGGGGTTACATTGATACTGGGAACCAAACCTGGGTCCTCTGAAAGAACAGCAAGTGCTCTTAACTGCTGAGCCATCCACACTGCCCCGTCTCCATCTGGTCCGGCTCCCTTCCTGAACATGCCTTAGTTCTGTGACTTACTGACTGATGCTGCTCCTACATCAAGATTTGAGCTTGCACTTAGGACCCAGTCCCGAGTCAGACATCTCAACCACCAACTCCTCTCCTGATGGTAAGACTAACAGAAGACCCTGGATACTGTCTGGAAGCCCAAGCTAAAGAGACTACCAAGGCTGGGTAAATTCCCAGGTCTTCATTATGGCGTTCACGCAGCAATACTTGCTGCCCATAGACCTCTATCCCTCAGACATAGGCGTGTAGACATATAGATGCATAAAGCTAGAGATGGCCTATAGACATCCAGCCTCCTGAAGTGCCTTATGCTGACATACCCTTGTGGGAAAATGACTGCATTTCTTCACTGACTTCCATTACCACGCATCTCCCACAGAACCCACATACTGTGGACTTTTACACTAAGGTTAGGATGTCAGATAAAAGCTCAATTTGCTTTCCTAGCAAAATGGCCCTTTTAAGGCCTCCAATGCCTTAAAAGTAATGAGAGATGCACTCAAGAACTCTTAAGTGCTGGGGCCACCTGGTGGGAAGGACTTTTTATTTCTGAGGTCCTTTTGCAAGGCCACTCCCTCCCAAAGCCGCTGGCAGCACAGCCATCAGCCTCAGCGAAAACTTGAAGCAAGGCGCAGAATCACCTTCACCGGGTCGTCTCCCTTCCAAGGCCCTACAAAGCCAGGGTCTGGGGCTGGTTTTATTTCCAATCTGAAATTGCAGGTGACTTATGGCTGGGGAGGGAACTGTAGCAAACAGAAAATTATTAAGGAGGGAGAGGGAGAGAGAATACATTGTTCAGCCCTGCTGATTAAAACCGCTCCTCTTTTCCCTTGTTGGACGTACAACTCTGTTGGCTCACTTGCCTTTCTGTGTGTTCATGTGTGTGCATACACGTGTGGAAGGCAGAGGTCAGCTTCGGGCGCCATTACTCAGGCTCCATTCATCCACCTTGTTCTCAGAGACAGGGTCTCTCCCTGGCCTGGAACTCACCAAGTAGGCTAGCCTGGGTGGCCTGCCGGTGGGATCCGCTTGTCTAAACCAACCCAGAGATGGGGTTACAAGAACGTCACCACCCCCGGGGTGGTGGGTTCTGGGGTTCAAACTCAGGTTCCCCACCAATCAAGAAAAGTGCTGTGTTGGCTGAGCCATCTCCCCAGCCCTCACGCATCTTCCTCGGTATCTGGGATTTCCACTGCAATCAGCCTTTTTTCCCGGACTTTATTATCTTTATTTATTCATTTGGTATTGTTGTTTGTTTTTAATTTGGCTACCTGAGGTCATGGCCAGAGCTAACTAGGAGCAAGAGACAGCATTTTACAGAAACCACCTTGAGGCTCCGTCTTCTGGACAGCAGAGACAGGATTCAATCTACGCAACAGAGAGGGGGCAGCCCTACACTGCAGTCACCACGGCGTCTGAATCTCAGCAGGCCGCTCAGCCCAATGTCCGGAGACATTGCTTATTCAGTAACAAACCTCATTTCCTCTCAGACTAAAGGCGTTAACAAAAGCCAGCTGGTCCTTCGAGGCTGTTCATTAATGCTCAGCGAGTCTGAGATGGAGGAGGCCATTTCCGGACTTTCCTCCTGCACCACAGGGAGGCGCTAAAGTACAGGAAAATAGAGTCCAGGCCTCCCCTCCCTGGAGAAGACGGAAGGAAAAAGACTGTCTCACCTCAGATGGCTCAGCTTTAAAGGAGGAGAGGGGACTGGGTAAGGCCTCAGTCCACCGCAGATTCCCAGTTATCCTCAGGAACTCAATGGAGCCTGCGTTCAGGAGCTTGGGGTGCAAGTATTAAGGGGGGCATGGTTCAGTTTCCATGGCCAAGGCAGGGCTGTGTAACAGGCCCAGGTAACTAACAGAATTACACCCAGAGCTGAGCCAGCCAACATAACTTAGTCACAAACTGCACAAACTGTTAAGGGCTGGGGGTGTTGACAGGTGAGTGGGGCGGGGTGGGGCGGGACAGGAGCACCCACAGGCAGATCCTACAGGAAGTTTCCAGAAAAGGGTGGCTGCTGCTCCCCAAATCGAGAAAGCCGAGGAAAACAGAAACAAAGAAACGAAACAGTCTTCCCCACAGGCCTGTGGAGAGGGATCATCACATGTGGCCTGGGGTCGACTGAGATAGGCTCAATCTCTCATTAATCACGACGTATATTGATTACATGTTTAACATGTTGGGTCTCGTGAGCAAACTTAAATAATTATTAATTAATTAATTTTTGTTTTTTAAAATTAATTTTTCTTGTTTCTTTTCTTTTTTGGCTTCTTAAAAAAAGTGTTTTATTATATATTTAGCACATTATCCTCTTTGGATATTGCCATACAGTGTCACTTGAGAAATACTGAAGTGTTTCTGGTCCAGTGGGGAAAAATATAGTCCTTAGTGTCTGTTCTATTCCTTTAAGAGACAAGCCCCTCCTACCCCCTACCCCCTACCCACTGAGGCAGGCTGATCTTCTGCTTCCAGTCTGAGCCCTTTCCTTTTCCAAAGAGGTAGCTGGTGGCTTCTCCCCCGCCATTTCCTCTCTCTCTCCCCCTCCACTCCCCATTTCTTTCTTCGTCCCCCTTCTCCCTCCCTCTCCCCTTCCCTTCCATAACCCACTTAAAAAAAAATCCAACCTCACTCTGCATGGGGTGTCTATCCGGCTCCCTGCCCTGGGACCGGCTGCCTTCAGCTGCCTTCGTGGCCCACCGTGGTTCGGGACCCGCTGCCTGCTGCCGCCACTTGGAAACCTGCACCGTTTTATTTTTACCATTACACTTAGTCTCCTGGTTCCTCCCTGTGTCCTGACTACCTGCTGAAGCCATACCCAGACGGGCTAGGGCACCCGTGGTTCCATGTGCCCATTCCAAGGATGCCCACAACACCCTGGGCCTGAAAGAGGTTGGCATTCTTGGTGGTAGCAGCAGACCCCTGGAGACAAATGTCATGCTGTCATTTGGTACTCCTTTCTCATCGTGCAGCGGCTGCTGCGTGGGTATTGGTCAGCTTCTCATTGCTGTGACGAGGTTCCTGAGAAGCGATTTGAAAGGCTACTAGTTCCAGCACCCTCAGCACCCGCCCTCCGACTTCTCAAGGCACCCTGGGAGTGCACAGGATTCTAGGACTCCACACAATGCCCCAGCCTCCACCTGGCACTCTTGGCCTTCTGGGCAGTGCCGGCTTCTCACATTCAGAAAGAACAGTGACTTTGCCCCCAAGAAATACTGAGGTCAGCGTCCTGTCCTCAGGTTCCCCAGCAGCATCGCCACCTTCAGATTAGGTTAGAGGAAACAGGACCAAACAAGAAGCACCCTGAATACACTTGGACCAAAAAAAAAAAAAAAAAAAAAAAAAAAAAAAAAAAAAAAAAAAAAAAAAAAAAAAAAAAAT
>PVIU01020443.1:0-33976 GCA_004026605.1 Ondatra zibethicus
TTATACTTATCCGTGAAAACTAGCCTTCCCTACCTCTTTGTTCTGTATTCCGTTAATGATGTGTGGTGCACAAAACTCTATAACATATACTATGAAGTCCTGTGAACACACGACAAGTTCACACTGGTGCAGTTCTGGGAGGACACCCCTGTGCCCTGCTTCAAAGTTGGATCCGCTTACTGAGGTCCAGTACTAACCGGTTATGTTTTATACTGTCCTCAGCATACAAATTTAGAGGACTTGGACCACACCTCGAGACCTTTATGGCCTAGTTAGCTGGTGTGATTAATAGTAGTTTTCCCCAGGGTTTATTTGTTTATTAGTTTGAAACTGAATTCCTGTGTATTGGGTGGTATGAGTCTGTCTTGTCCGGGTGTTTCCAGGTACCTGACCTCTTATTCAAATTGTTGAAATAGGGATTCGCACAGGATTGCAAAATAGCAAGAAAACTTTTATTCAAAAAACAAAGCAAATAGTAAATTCAGATTAGAAAGGATACACTGTCAAGATTGACAGCCCCATGGCCCACACTAGAGAAAATAATCTAGTTTTTTGGCACTTCCTTTTGTGGGATTAAGGAGAAGGGACTTGGTTCTAATGTGTCTAATGAGGATGGTTCTCCGTTTTGATTGAGAGATTAGGCCCTGCAATCTTTTCTGCTGTGTACGTCCCTTTCTGTGATGCATTTGATCTTGATTGAGAGATTAGGCCCTGCAATCTTTTCTGCTGTGTACGTCCCTTTCTGTGATGCATTTGATCTTAATCAGAAGCACTTCCCGTTGTGTGTAGGCATAAGATGATAAATAGACAGGGGTTTACCTTTTACCTTACTGTGCATGCACCAAAAACCAGTTCAGGCTGGATGGGCCCTCCTAGTAGCATGTATTGGGAATATGTTTGAATAGAAACTGTCCTTGTTTGATGGTCGCTGGGGAGAAGAACCGTATTCCGTTGCTTAGTGAGGAGTAAATGTAAAGATGGAGATCTGAGGTTGCTGGCTGCGCTGTTTGGAGAGGCAAAGGAGCTTGGCTGCTGAGCCCATTATTGTCAGAAAGTGTGTGTAACCCAGATACACTGCTGTCCCAGGTTCTACGCTGTTTCTGTGTTTGTCTTCCTCAACCTAGTTCGGCACTCACATCTAAAGTAGACATTTCACTAAAGTCCTATATATGACCCTGAGAAATTCATTACCCTAATTTTACACATTGAGACTTAAAGCAGTTAGCGTGACAAAAGTTACGTAAGTTTGTACCAATATTGTTTCAGACATAAGCTTAGATTGTCTGATTTCAAAGCTTAGCTATCTCATCTTCTTCAGTGGAGCAGGAAGAAAAAAGTTTGCCAAGTGTTGGTTGATGGCATCCTCATTACCTTTGAATGCTGTTGTTGTTGTTACTGCTACTATTTTAGAATTATTCATTTTGTTTTATGTGTTTTGTTTGCATGTTTGTATGTGAACCACATGTGTGCCTAGTGCCCATGGAGGTTCAAAGGGGACTTTGGATTCCCTGGAACTGGAGTTTATTTTTGAAAATATACTCTTCCCTCCAACCATGCACCTCCCTTGTACTCTTTCAAATTCATGGCCTCTTTTTCTTTACTTATTGTTATGTATATACATAAATACAGCCTGATCCATACATTTAATGCTACTTGTATGTATATGGTTTCAGAGCTAACCACTTCATATTGGATAATGAATTGAGCTGTTCGTCCCATCTTTCTTGCTCTGAGCATTCTGCAGTTGCCTGTAGTTGTTTGGGGTTAAGCGTTTGGAGCTTCCCCATCCCATGCTAGTGTGTCTATTGGTGTCACTGTTCAGGTCTTGTTGAGGCAGCGCTAAGAGTCCTTTTGCCCTCTGTTCTCCACAATCAGCTAATGCTTTTGTCTTAGGTTTTGTCTTGGTTAGGGTTTATTATTTTATTTTGTTTATTTTTGAGATGGGGTTTCTCTGTGTAACAATCCTAATTGTCCTGGAACTCACTTTGTAGACCAGGCTGACCTCAAACTCACTGAGATCTACCTGCCTCTGCCTCCCGAGTGCTAGGATTAAAGGTGTGTGTGTGTCACCACTGCCTGGCTTAGTTAGGGTTTCTATTGTTGTGATGAAATGCATCACTAAAAGCGACTTGGTGAGGAAAGTGTTTATATCACTTATACATCCACATCCCAGTACATTATTAAAGGCAGTCAGGACAGGAACTCAAACAGGGCAAGAACCTGGAGGCAGGAGCTGATGCAGCAGCCGTGGAGAAGTGTTGTTTCCTGGCTTACTCTCCAGGTCTTGATCAGCCTGCTTTCTTATCTATCCCAGGACCACCTGCCCAAGGGTAGTACCACCCGCATTGAACACTCAATTGTGTGTCCCTCTTCCCAAAGGACTCTATCTAGCTCGTGTTCAGTTGACATAAAATTAGCCAGGACAATCTTCCTTTTTCCTGTGTCTGCTACTACCCTAGAGACCAGTATAGCATTGCTGGGAAGTATATTGATAGCAAACTTCAGCATTGTACCCGCAGGAATGTTAGCACTAGGTAGACAACACTTTAATCTGATGCAGTGAGTCGCTTCAGCAAACATTTAGTAAGGCCCATTAGGTGTTGGGCCTAGTGTCTAATAGCAGGGACAGAGAGGAATAAAATATAGCTCTGTTCTTTGATTGCTTAGAGTCTTGGAGGGGATCATGTCAGTACAGCATGGTATAAGTTTTTCAACTGAAGGTATTATAAGGAGCCTAGGAAAAGCTACCTAGTTCATTGGAGAAAGGCTCCCTAGATAATTTAATGACATCTGAGCATTGAGCTGAGTCTCAAAAGCAGCACTAAAGCCACGTGAAGCAACAGGTAAAGATAGTTGTAGTTTTCCAGGCAGAAGAGTGAAGTGCATGGTCTTTGACTGTAATGGTGGAATTGCAGACACTTATTTGACAGATGGGAGAGAGAACTAAGCAGGCAGCTGAGGATATGGAAGACAAATCCCTGGAAGATTTGCCTCCAATGTATGAAAAATGATTGTGTAGACGTGATCTTTGGGAGCAGAGAAGGACAAACGGTGTTACTCTGAGACGTTGTATAGTCCTAGGCTTTTCCAGTTCCATTTCTTGTCCTCCATGAGAGCCTGATTATTCAGGTCTGTTAGTCTGCATTTTTAATAGAACTTTAGCTTGACAAGGTAAAATAGAAGCAGGCACTCCTGGACCACACCTGGAAACACTGCGAAGAACTCAGTATAGGTATTAAAGCTGCTGAGGGAAGAGGTTCCCCTCTAATAAGGTTATATGGAGTTGGGTGACTCACATCTATGATCTCAGCCCTTGGGAGGCTGAGGCAGGTGGAATGCTGCAGTTTGAAGCCAGTCTGGGCTACAGAGTAGATCATCTGTTAGAAATAAAACAAAATCCAAAAAGGGGGAGAGGGCTGTATGATCGGCTGGGAGAGGTGGATCACGTCAATGGGAGGCTGATGTAAGAAGATAAGGGAGTTCAATCAGGACCGGCCTGGGTTCCACAGGGTCAGTCTCAAAGCAAACAAAGCAGCCATGGTTGTATCAGTAACCAGGCAACGAAGTCCTTGACTGAATAGTGCAGCTTGCCAGGCCTTTGAAACAGAAGTATAGACTCAGTGGTCTGTTGTGGATGGCCTGATCCTCTGAAAGTTTGCCTCCAGGAAGGTGTAGTGTATTGTGAGGAGGTTTCTAATACAGGTTCTTGTGGACTTTTGTCCCCTTCAGGAACAGGAACTCAAAGCGGCTGCTGATGGTGTCTTATCTGAAGTAAGAAAAAAACAATCAGACACTAAAAGAATGGTGGACATTCTGCGTGCTTTAGAGAAATTGAGGAAACTGAGGAAAGAAGCTGCAGCAAGGAAAGGTAAGTAATAGCTTTGCATTTTTACTTTCTTTTTCTCCCTCTTCCCCCTTTATCCTAGTACCTCCCCATCCTAAATATGTACATGTGATATCATGTGAGTGCGTTTTCCTAAATATGTACATGTGATATCATGTGAGTGCGTTTTCCTTTTCTTGCCTTTTCCCTCATCTTTTGTTTCTTTCTTGTAGCTAGAATTTAAGCTCTGCAACTCATGCTGGCTTTGAACTTGTGACAGTTGTCCTACCTCAGCTTCTCTATTGTAGAGATCACGGGCCTGGGCCACCATGCGTGGCTTGCAAATATTTTTGGAGTAAGAACATTTGCTACTTAATTATTTTTACTCACTAGAGTAATTAGACTTGACAACAGTAGCTCAGAAATTTGGGATTGTCTTTTTTTTGTTGTTGTTTTTTTGTTTTTTGAGACAGGGTTTCTCTGTGGCTTTTGGAGCCTGTCCTGGAACTAGCTCTTGTAGACCAGGCTGGCCTCGAACTCACAGAGATCCGCCTGCCTCTGCCTCCCAAGTGCTGGGATTAATGCGTGCGCCACCACCGCCCAGCTACTTTTTTTTCTTTAAACCTAATTTTAATGTGTATGTGTGGCTATCTGTGTGTATGATGTGTGTGTAAATACCTGTGGATGAAAGAAGAGGGTGTCGGGGCTGGAGAGATGGCTCAGCGGTTAAGAACATTGCCTGCTCTTCCAAACGTCCTGAGTTCAATTCCCAGCAACCACATGGTGGCTCACAACCATCTGTAATGAGGTCTGGTCTGCAGGCATACATGCAGAGAATATTGTATACATAATAAATATATAAAAAAAAAAGAAGAAGAGGGTGTCGATACCTTGGAATTGGAGTTACAGATGGTTTTAAGCCATCGTGTGTGCTGGGAACCAAATGGGTCTTCTGCCAGAACAACAAGTATTCTTAACTACTGAGCCATCTCTGTACACCCGAACAAAGGTGAATTTCTTTAAAAGATTTATTTATTATGTATACAGTGTTCTGTCTGCATGTATGCCTGCAGGCCAGAAGAGGGCACCAGATCTCATAAATGGTTGTGAGCCACCATATGGTTGTTGGGAATTGAACTCAGGACCTCTGGAAGGGCAGGCAGTACTCTTAACTGCTGAGTCATCTCTCCAGCCCCTCCCCCAAAGATGATGTTAATAATTTTTATACTGTAATTCCTCAGGCTGTAAATACTAAATTCCTATATTTTAGTATTATGTTGTATAAATAATTAATTTGGTTGGTTGGTTGGCCATCCTGGAACTCACTTTGTACACCAGGCTGGCTTCACACTCAAAGAGATCCTCCTACCTCTGCCTCCTGAATGCAGGGATTAAAGGTGTGCACCACAATGCCCAGTTTTATTTTGGATTTTTACATAATGTCTCACTATGTAGCCTTGACTGGCCTGGAGTTCATTATAGGTATAGGCTAGGCTGACCTCACATTTACAGGAATCCACCTAACTCTATCTCCTAAGTGTGGGATTAAAGTTATGTGCCATCACACCTGGCTGTTTTGTTTTTTTGAGGCCCAGCTTGGCTTCACACTTACTTTGTAGTAACCAAGGCAAGCCTTGAACTGCTGATACTTCTGCCTCCACCACATGAGTTCTGGAATTGTATGTGCCACCTACTATGTCTGACTCTGAAATTTTGAAGCAGAAAGCTTCAGAAAATGTGATTTAAGAATGGTCTCCACCAGCCTGGTCTACAAGAGCTAGCTCCAAAACAGGCTTCAGAGCTACAGAGAAACCCTGTCTTGAAAAAACGAAAAAAGGAAAAAAAAAAAAAAGAATGGCCTCCATAGGCTCATAGATTTGAATGCTTGGGCCCTAGTTAATGGCACTGTTTGGGAAGGATTGGGAGGTGTGTCTTTGTAGAAGGAGGTATATCTATCCTGGATGAGAGTTCATCAGCAAGGGGTTGGAGAGGTGACACAGTGTGTATGAGTACCTGCATTTGTAGCCCCAGGACCCATGTAAAAGGCCAGATGTAGTCACGTATGCCTGTAATCCCAGTGTGGGGCTGGGGGGGTGTACTCAGGAGGATTGCTAGGCACCAACCTAGCTCCAGGTTCAGTGAGAGACCCTGCTTCAAGGGAACAAGACAAAGAATGATAGAACAGGATGCTGCTCTGGTGCATGGGGATGCGCACACACACACACACACACACACACACACACAAGTATGTATATGTACATCGCACTCCCCCCACAGAAACACAAACGAGTTAGTTCATCAGCATGTAGCATGAGTTGGAACGACCTTGAGATTATAGTATGAGATGAATGCCAAAAAGACAAACTTCTAGAGGATGTCAGAATTCAATAAAGAAACCAAAATAGGTCAGAGAGATAGAAGGAAAAGGTGCCTCCTCCTGACAGTGGCAGGTGGTGCATCAGTTTTCTCAGCTGGTGCCCTGCTGTATTAGGAAGCGTGTGGAAAGCACATGGCAAGTGCTGCAGAGGTGTTCCTCTTACCCGTCTTTTTACTGCCTAGCGATGGAGAGACAAAGGAACTTCATTTGCTTCTCTTTGTACAGGGGTCTGTCCTCCTGCCTCAGCAGATGAGACTTTTGAGCATCATCTTCAGCGACTAAGAAAACTCATTAAAAAGCGCTCTGAACTATATGAAGCTGAAGAGAGAGCCCTCCAAGTTATGCTAGAAGGAGAACAGGAGGAAGAGAGGAAAAGAGAATTAGAAAAGAAACAGAGAAAAGAAAAAGAGAAACTTTTACTTCAGAAACGAGAAATCGAGTCCAAGTTATTTGGAGATCCAGGTAAGTTTATCCTTGCCAGTGGAGAGGGAGGAAAGATCTAAGTTGACAGTTGTTTTTATCGTGAGAAACCTAATTAACGCCGAAAGGAAGTCCTGACTACTAGTTGAGATTCTCAGCTCTATGGTGGAAGTCAGGTTACAGAGGAAATGAAGTTACCCTGTTGTCATAATCAGAGGCTCAGTCACCTGCCTTGAGAGTGCACTCTTAACAGCAAGCAAGGTGACATGTTGTGCCTTTCTCTTTCAGATGAGTTCCCACTTGCTCACCTGTTGCAGCCATTCCGCCAGTATTACCTCCAGGCTGAGCACTCCTTGCCTGCGCTCCTTCAGATAAGGTCAGAAGTACAGCCTCTGTTGTCCCTTTATCTTGGGTAGCAGTAAACTCTTCATGAAATGCATCTACTGTTGAAGTCTGTTGCCACGTCTTTTTAAAAAGTTCCTTTTGGGTGTGCAGTGTTGCCAGATTTCAAGGGTACCACTTGTATCTTAAAAGTCCTCATTAATTCTTGGAAGTCAGTGACTCCATTTGAACAGGTAAAGAAACTCGGCTGTGACTACTCTGTAGACAGGCTGTTCTTTAACTCAAAGATCTACTTGTCACCACCTCCTCAGTGCTGGGATTTAAAGGCCTGCATCATCATAGCTGGCCTTGGTTTTTTGTTTTTTGTTTTTTTTAAACTAAATCAACCCAGGAAGAGAAACCTTTATTCCTGAATAGTTGCCCATGAAGGCTAAGGCCCATGCTGACCCTGAGTGCGTGCAGGTTAAAGCTCAGTGTTCTCAACTGAACCAGCTACTCAGAAGCTGGGTAGTTCTCAGCTGTCTAGTTGTGATACCCTCACCTATAAAATAGAAATAGTAGACTAGAGTGTGGCCTTTGAGCTTTAGCAAAGCCTCTTGCCCTCATGCAGTCTTTTGAGAAGTCAGTAGATAAAACAGAGTAAATTATTAGATGTCTCAGGCAGTATAAACTTGTTGCCTAGAAGCATTTTGTTGTTTTCTAGGCTAGAACATCTTAGGTCCTAGGGGTCTCAAATAATGCCTTGAAAATAACCGAAGGTCCTTCCAGCACTACAGTAATTTCTGAATCTTGGGAAGGAATTTTCTGGCATATCAGGTTTATTTTTCAGGAAGAGTTCTAGCTTTGTCTGATGCACAAGTTTTAGCCTTTAAACATATTGTTGATAATGGGGTGTTCACTCAAGTTACTGTGAATATTGAGTCACAGAATACCAGACCTTGCTCCTGAAGAAGACAGCTGAGCCTCTTGTCTTGATTTTGTTTTGTTTTTAATCTTATGTGATTTGATATTTTGCCTGATTGTATGTCTGTGTGCCATATTTGCGCCTGCTGCCCATGGAGGCCAAGAGAAGGCATCAGAGTCTATGGAACTGGACAGCTCTTGACAGTTGTGAGCCACCATGTGATGCTGGAAGTCAAACCTGGAACCTCTCTAAGAGTAGCCAGTGTTCTTAACTGCTGGGCCATCTCTCCAGCCTTTGTCTTACTTTTTTATTAGCTGATCACCATTTTGTTTTGTGGTTCTGTTTGAGGACACCTGACTTAATGTATGCTGTTAATACAAGCATTGCGTCAGGGCTAACTGTGCTGTAATTTGAGTTCAACAAAGCTTGTCTAGAGCACATTATCTTCTCCAAGGTGATTCACAACTCTAGACTAAGCAACAGTAGCACTTCACCAGGACACTTGGGTGCCATTTTAAACAATAAGGTCACCAGTAAGAAGCACAAAATTGGAACAACATGGCAAGAACAGACCACGACAAGGATGCTAATTTACTATAAGAGCTGGAAAGAAGAAAGCAGAGAAATGTCAGATTTTTTTTCTCTATATATTTGTTGTTCCTGAAAATGCCATATGGAATGATTTAAATTTGCTAATATAGCCAAGTGTGGTAGCTCATGCCTGTAGCCCTAACACTTGGGAGGTGGAGACAGGAGGATAAGGACGTCAGGGCTATCCTCAACCCTGTCTGAGAGAGAGAGAGAGAGAGAGATTATAAATATAGAATCTGCAAATAATGAGAGTTAATTGTACATTCATTGTTTGGCTGTCTACACAGTTAAAACTTAAAGTTTTCCTTAAATGTGTATATTAATGTGACCCTTGGCATGCTTCCTGAAAACCAAGTTCTGTAGCAGGTTAGTGTATCTGTCATTTGAAAACAGTATCCTAGATATAAAATATAGCTTCTGAATATCTTGCTTGGAAAAACCAGAAATAAATATTGTTTTGTAATGTTCTCATTAAGGCATGATTGGGATCAGTACCTGGTGCCGTCTGATCATCCCAAAGGCAACTCCATTCCCCAAGGATGGGTCCTTCCCCCGGTCCCCAGCAACGACATCTGGGCAACAGCCGTTGAGCTGCATTAAGACGCTCCAGGAGTGTGATCCAGCAGGCGAGCACTGCAGCTCTAGATATTAGTGATGCTGTCGTCTCACGCTGTAGTCTTCTGCACAACGTAAACTTCATGCGCCATTGTCTTAGCTGGAAGTCCTGCTTCTTTCTGTTCTCTGCCCTGGCCAGAGGTGCCTTTTGAAATAGGAAATTAATAAGGTTCTTGGGGAAAGGGCCTAGATGAACTGAGGTTGCTAGCATGGACAGGGGCCTTGGCTCACTAAATGTGCCTCTGTTTTGAGGGGCCACTAAATGTGGCCTGCTCATTTTCTCTAGGTTTGTTGTATATTGGTGGGTAAGTACAGTCATCACACTTGGTTACTCCTTATCTTCCTGTACCAATGCCCTCCAGCTCCCAGGAGTACAGGTCAAAGTTTGACTTAAGTTCAGTTAATCCCAGTTTTGGTGCAGTTGGGAGGCTGCTACTGAGGATAACAATGGCTTTAGACTGGGCTGCCAGGAATGCCGACAGCTTATAACTGTTGTCCTATGGAGAGCTTAGAAAACCAGACCAGACCAGTGCCAGACCAGGTTGGCTCCTGCTCTGACAGACATTGCCTGTGTTCCTCATGAAAGCATCAGTCTAGAGTTCCAAGAGATCTAGCTACGTGGGATCTTCAGGAATAGAAATGCGTGTCCATATGGGACTGTAATCTCAATCACATGGTAGGGGCTTGGGTAACTCTGGAATTTCCCCCCACCCCACCCCCTTAGCTCAAGCTTCTAAAAATATCCATGTAGTAAAAGTTTGGAAAAGAGCAAGTACAAATAGTAAATTTTATTTTTTATATTCATTAATAAGTGTTATTGTGCTTGGACATGATCAGTCATGACATGTTACGGTTTTTCTTTTGCTTTGTTCTGGGTTTTGTTATTTAATTTCCTAAAAGCTAAATAAATACCATTTTCACTTTTTCGTTTGAGCCTTTGCCCCTGATTTATTATCTCAAATCATTTAACACATTTCATCTTCACATTGCTAAAGCATTTCAGTCCAAAATTCAAATTTAATAAACAGGTGTTTGCTGCAAAAAAAAAATGATTTTAAACACAAAACTCTGTCAGCAAAATATGACTCTGGATAGCAAGAAAGATCACCATCAACTTTGGAAATGATGTGGCATTGGGAGCCCTTTGTCCCTTTTTGTAGTTTAATACTCATTGCTCAGTTGTGCATTCTACTGTACACCTAGAGAACAGAGCTGTTTTATACTGGACAGGGGCTATTTTTCCCAGTGTGTGTGAGCTCATGAGTTCAAAGGTCTGCACAATTAGCCTCTCCGGACTGCAGAGGCCTGTGCACCTCTTCATTTGAACTCTTTACTTCCTGCTTTGAGATGAGTTGCAGGAAGAGCAGCATTGAAAGATGGATTATATGAGTTGTGACAGGACATCCTTATCACCATGATACCAGCATTGATGGGCAGGGACTAGAGAGATTCAGCAACTGAACCAGAAAAGGAGGCATTGAACTCTGGGTGGAGAAAAGCTACTCCTGATCTGTATTCAGTGCCTGCAAGGCTCTTATAATGAGCATTTTCAGTTTTTGTTTGCTAAGTTTCCTGGTACTTTGCCTGCCTATGAGTTGTAGCAGCAGCAGCCACTGTTTCTGCCCAGGCTTAGGTGCAGGTGAGTGCTGTACCCATGACTACACCCCTAACCCTTGGTCATCCCTTAGTCTTTTCAATCAACAGTATTGGATCTATAGTTCTGTCAAGCCTCCAGCCCTTGACGAATTCGTGAAGGATTTTTCACTTTTACCTAAATTTTACCTCACTTCTCCATATATTAAAAAAATCAATGTTTAATAAAAAATAAAATTCATAATAATTTAAAAAGTTAACTGTTGATTTGTAAGCAGTTTTCCTGTGCCAGCAGCTGCTCCCAAATAATCACTCAGAATCTTAATTGTAAATGCTTGGCTGGTAGCCCAGGCTTGTTACTAGCTATCTCTTATCTTTTAAATAAACCCGTATTTCTTATCTACCCTCTACCATGTGGCTCATGGCTTATTACCTCATTTTCTACATATCCTGCTTCCTCTCTGTCTGCTGACATCTCCTCTGACTCCACCCTTTATACCAGCATCCTTTGTTTGGTCACCCCACCTATACTTCCTGCCTGGCTACTGGCCAGTCACTTTTTATTAAACCAGTTTGAGTGTACAAAAGGATTATCCCACAGCATTGATTTATCGTATTCTTTCTTAAAGATATTTCTTTATTATTTTATGTGTATGGATTATGTCTGCATGTATGTCTTTGCACTACATGCACTCCTGGTCTCAGAGGCCAGAAGAGAGAGTCTGATCCTTGGGTTGGCGTCACAGATGGTCCTGAGGCACCATGTGGGTGCTGGGAATCAAACTCTGGTCCTCTGGAAGAGCATCCAGTATTTTTAACCACTTAGCCATTGCTCCAGCCCAAGATTAATTGTATTTTATATGAAAAAAAAATTCATACCCCCAAACCAGGACTTGTGAGAGACTAACACAAGCTTTTAAGGAATTAGATAAGCACAGGGAAGAGTAACAAGCCACGAAAGAAAGATTCGTTATATGTTAAATGCTAAGTATTTAGTTGGAGTACCTGAGTTTGTGCTGTCTGAGAATTTGCTGCAACAAGCCAGCCAGTGTAATCACTCTGAAACCCTGTATGTTTCTTTGTCCATGTGACTTTTTAAAAAGCTTAGCTGGGATTACACCATCTGTTGTACTGTTTATGTCTTCATATTTTGTCCACAGAGAAGCTCTCCTGGGAATTACAAGGTAAGTACAAATTATGTCTTTTTTTCCACTTAGCTTCTTGTGCTAACGATAATGTTTAAAAGGCTTCTGTCAGCTGATGTATATTTCTGCTTTACCTTGTGAGTTGTGAATGAGCTATGTACTCTTGTATCTAACCACACAGTAGTTCTGGATTGCCACACCTGGCTGCTGCTGAAGATGGTTTCCAAAGCAGATTCCATTTGCTTTTGAAATAAACTTGTTTTCTCATAATCTCTGAAGTAACAATTGAGGCGTTTGAGGCAGGTTAGACTTGTATAACTGCACATCTGTAGGAAGTTTCAGCTTTATTAATTCATGTGAGGATCAGGAAGCTTAGAATTTGAGCTGTGTCCTTTGGGAGATAGCTTTTTGTTTTCCGTTTTCCATAACTGTAATTTAGGTGTTAAGAGCATTAAAAGGAGTGAACAGGATTCCTGCCTTCCTGGTATTGAAAGAATTAAAGACTTTGTGAAAGGTTTCGCCCTCTTACCCATCTAGACTAGCCCTCACTGACCCAGACTTCACGGGTAGTTCTTTATTGTCCTGTCTCCATCTTACCCATCTAGACTAACCTTCACTGACCCACACGTCATGGGTTGTGCTTCATTGTCCTGTGATGGTGCTACTAACACATCTGTGTTTTCATTGCCTAGATATTTCATACAAAGTGCTCATAGATGCTAAGAAATGCCCAATAAACTCTCCCCTCCCCCAAAGAACACAGGTTAAAAGGAAGATGGCCAATAATACAACAGTCAAAACCTGTTTTGAGTACTTTGAAGGTTTTATGAAATCACAAAGTAGGAGTTGACTTCAGACACAACACATTTAAGATTATATAAGCAATGTCATATGGTAAGAATAAGTTACTATTCCACCTTCATGTGTGTCCTGGTTCACAGTATAACTGTGGGTCAGAGTGAAAGGTGTCGGGAGCTGGGAATGTAGTTCGGTTGGCACAATGCTTGCCTAGCATGCATGAAGCCCTGGCTTCAGTCCACAGCACCCAATATAACCAGATCCCACACTTAGAAGGTGCAAGGCAGGGAGATGAGAAATTGAAGGCCATCCTCAGCTGTTTAGAAATTCAAGGACAGTCTGGAGGACTTGAAACTATCTCAAAAAGTGATTAAGGAAAATTACTGGAAGCTGGTCTCGGAGAAAGCTGCTTTGAGCAGGTGATGTTTCAGCTTGGGGGAAAACTTAATTAGTTGTTGAGAAGACAGAAAAACAGGCAGAATCAAGAGTAGCTGTGCAGAGGTGCTGTGGATCAAGGGACTATGCATGGCAAATGAAGGCAACTCTGGCAGGAGGTACTAGGTAAGAATCAGTGTAGTGCTGGGTGTGGTGGTACACACCTTTAATCCCAGCACTCTGGAGGCAGAGGCAGGCAGATCTCTGTAAGTTCCAGGGCAGCTATGATTACACAGAAAAACCCTGTCTCAACAACAACAGCAACACACATACACACAAGCAGTCTAGCTATTGCAAGCCTTGAGGATTTTAATTTTTATTTGGAAAGAACCCGAGAACTATGGAAAAACGAAGAATGTCGCTTAATTTTGTAGTTTGAAATAACCTGTGTGGAACAAAATTACAATAATAGCACACGAGAAGATAAATGAGCTGTTCAGTGAGGAGACACCAGCTTGGATGCCCACGTTTGCCATGGAGGTGACACAGATGGACTTAAGAAGATCCTTGGCAGAAGATTTGAGATGGAAGGTGGTAAAGGGTCTGAGTGAATGTTAGTGCCCTGGATCAGGTCATCATACCTTGAGACAAAGACCTCTGGGGAGGAAAATTTGTTTGGGGGAAGAAAGGGGAAATTCACTTTGTGTGTGTTAATTAGAGGCACTCTAAGCTCCTTGTAGGCAGGTGTTTATGAGTTTGATCCCAGAAGAGACATGGAGAGTGGGAATTGTTGGCAGGTTATTGAAGCTCTAAGCAAGGTGTCATGTAGAGTACAGTGGGGAGTCAGTCCTCGCTAGGTCCCCACCTAGGTAAATCACAGGCTTCCTCCAGTCTCCAGCCCCATCCTTTGATTGTCCCAATGGGCACACTTAGGCTGGGAGTTTGAGAAGTCCTGGATCATACAATTCCTAGAAGCACAACCTTGCTTTCCTTGTATACTCTCGCCTCATCCCAGCCCTTAGGGCTTTCTCTGCCACCTACTGACTGGAGTCAGAACTCAGCTCAAAGTTCAAAGCCCCCAGGGCTGGAATGATGGCTCAGTTGTTGAGAGTACTGACTGCTCTTCAAGAGGACCTGGGTTCAATTCCCAGCACCTACATGGCAGCTCACATCTGTCTGTAGCTCCAGTTCCAGGAGATTCATCCAGTAACCTCTTCTCACCCCTATGGACACGGACACACACACAGTAAATAACAGATAATTTTTAAAAATGGAAGTCCTCCCCACAGGACCCTAATCTACCTTGAATGTTGTTGCAGGCTGCACATAGCATTTACTCACTTGTGACCCCTTGCTCCATCCTGGCTTCCCGTATCTGCTGTCTGTCTCATGCTGTAACTTCCTGGATGCCTGCTCTCTGATTCTTTTTCTGCTCACAGTCCGTCCTCCTACCCTCTGATACCCAAGGTGAACCCCATCTGTTTCCTAAAGCCCTCCAGAGCCTCACAAGGGCTAGGCTGCCCCTTCCAGAGTCCCTCCCCAGTGCATTTTAAAGTGTTCAAACTTGAAAATTTAAACTTTAACTAACTTCCTCTGTGGCCTTTGCTGTTCTTCAGAAAGAGACCCTCAGAATCTCCAAACTAGAAGCCGGATCAGGGTTGTACAGAAAGCAATTAGGGACGCAGCTGTCAGGTGGAGGATTGGGAGAGGGATTGTTATGTCTGTCTGTCTTTTTTTTTTTTTTTTTTTGGTTTTTAGAGACAGGGTTTCTCTGTAGCTTTGGAGCCTGTCCTGGAACTAGCTCTTGTAGACCAGGCTATGTCTGTATTTCAAGTGGACGAGAATTTACACTGGAGCCTCAATAGAAGCTGGCCTTTTCCTTCTCTATAATTCAAAATTCAAGGGTAGCTGAGACTGAAAGATAAATCTGAGGATGGTAAAACCTGCTGGGCTTTCCTGAACTTCCTGTAACATCCTTAGACCTCACAAGTACCCAGTAAAAATAACCCAACAGGGCAGACTTTACCCCAAGACTTGCCTGATCTTGCCTGTAGAGAGGCATAACAAGCCATCCACTGATGTGCAGTGACACGGATTAGGGCAGAAAGACACTGATGAGAACAGACAGATTGGGGAGGAGATGTAGGAATTAAGGGCTTTGGCCACCTGCCCTCGCTTGACCGGCCTGCTCCCAGATTACCCACTCAGCCTCTCTACATGAGGCTGTCCTGTTGGGAACAGGATGGCCGCACAGTGACCCCAAGCAGCAGGGCTTTGTTGTCATTCTGTCAGGGCTGAGAGGTTGTGTGGGGCCAAAGGTATACCCTAGTCCAGGCTCCTGAATGTTAGCACACTGCCAGGCTATGATCAGGAATTTAGTTCATATTATAGGTAGTTGTGATCTTGAATTTCGTGTGAAAGAATTGAGTTGTTTTTTTTTTAAGGCAGTGAACTTGATATTAAACCCTGTATAAAGACAAGTGGTATAAAGATGCATTTTGAATTCTAGAATTTCAACCTTGGTAGATACTGTAGACCGGTCCTGATTAATGACCTTACCATAGTGCCTGAAAGTTACAAATGTTCACATCTTCAACAGCTTGTCATAGCCAGGCTTTTTAATTTGAGCCATTCATGGCTGGGTGTGTGTTGGGTCACTGTTTTACTTTATATACCCTGTGACTAAAGAGGTTAAATGATACATCCTATATCTATTGACCATTTGTATATCCTAATGAGAATTTAAAACTTCCTATTGTGCCGGGCGTGGTGGCACATGCCTTTAATCCCAGCACTTGGTAGACAGAGGCAGGCAGATCCCTGTGAATTCAAGGGCAGCCTGGTCTACAGTGAGTTCCAGGACAGTCAAAAGATTACATAGAGAAACCCTGTGTCAAAAAACCAAGAAAAGAAAAGAAAAAAAAAACTTCCTATTGTTTGTAGAATTTTATTGTGTAGGCTGAATATGAGTCCTTTGTCAGGAGATATTTTGCAAATATCATCCCCCATTCCATGGTTGTCTTTAAACTCAGATGACTAGGACTTCTAGCTTTAATCTGGCTTATCAGTGTTTCCTTCATGGCTAGCCTTTGTCTTTGTGTGCACCTGTGTACTGGTGGTACTGGAGACTCGCAGGGCTTTCTGCCTGCTGTGAAGCGCTCTACCACTGAGTTCCATAGCCCAGCCCTCTTCTCACTTCTGTGGTAAGACAGAACCTCACTAACTTGCCCTGGCTAGACCTAAACTTATTCTGTAACCCAGGTAGGCATTGAACTTGCGGTCCTCCTGCCTCGGTCTTTATAAGTAAGTGTGATTATAGACTTGTGCCACCAAGACCGGCTCTGTAACATTAGTGTTTGTAAACTTCTCTGACACCTTCATTTTGGGTATCCCGGAGCAAGGCATTGTTACAAACTGGGACAACATGGAGATGACCTAGCACCATACCTTCCACAATGAGGTGCATGTGGTCCCCAAGGAGCACCCCATCTGCTCTCTGTGGCTCCCCTGAACTCTAAGAGCAAAAGATGACTGGCCACGTGGTGATGCACACCTTTAATCCCAGCAGTCGGGAGACAGAGGTAGGTGGATCTCTGTGAGTTTGAGGCCAGCCTGGTCTACAGATTGAATTCTAGGACAGGCTCCAAAGCTACAGAGAAGCCCTGTCTCGAAAAAACAAAACAAAAAACAACAACAAAAAATGCTTCTGGTTACACGTTTACTTGACAGAACCTAACTATTGCAGGAAAACAAACATTAGACGACATTGCCATCACCTTGTGTTTTGTTTTATTTTAATTTTTGTTCGTGTTTTGTTTTGGTGCCTTTGACTCAAGATTTAAAAACTGGAACAGTGAAGACAACTGCAGTTAGTTGGAGCAAGCAGCCTCAAAGTTGTACTCTGTGACTGAGGAGTAAGGTTTTTTATTTTTTTTTGTCATTGTTTTTGTTTTTTGAGGGTTTTTTTGTTTTGTTTTGTTTTTCAAAGCAGGGTTTCTTAGTAGCCATGAAGATAGTTATAGAATTCACTATGTAAACCAGGCTGGCCTTGAAGTCACAGAGATCCGCCTGCCTCTGCCTCCCGAGTGCTGGGATTAAAGGTGTGTGCTACCACTGCCCGTCTGTGGCTGAGGATTGATTATATGTTGCTTTTTCGTTTAATAATCATTCCAATAAGCTACATAGTTAAGGAAGTTCTTCATCCTCCCAAAACCGACCCTACTTTGGGAAGGATGATGACCAAGTCTGTCCCAGGTTCACACAGGGGAGGTGACAGCATTGCTTTTGTCTAGATTATATGTATTACAGATTTTTAAAAATCTTCTGCCATGGTGGTTTGAAAGAAAATGGCCCCCATAAAGAGTGGCACTATTAATCGGTGTGGCTTTGTTGGAGGAAGTGTGTCACTGAGGTGGGAGGCTTTGAGGTCTCCTATGCTCAAGCTACTCTCAGTGTGGCACACAGTTGCTTCTGTTTCCTTTGGGTCAAGATGTAGAAATCTCAGCTCCCGGCACCATGTCTACACTGCCATATTCCCCTCCAAGATGATAATGGACCAAACCACTGAAACTGTAAACCAGCCCCAATTAAGTGTTTTCCTTTATAAGAACTGCTATGGTCATGGTGTCTCTTCATAGCAGTAGAGACCCTAAGACATCTGCCTTAATACCTTTTTACTTTTGTTTTTAATTTTGAATAGCCGGTCATCGTGCCCTCCTTTTTTTGTTCCCCCAACTTGAGATTATGAACTTTTTGTTTCCCTGGGAGTGGGTGGAAATGTTGATGCATCCAAAGGCTCACCTGCACACTGACTTGAGACCAGTTTAATACAAGTGAACACCTTACAAACAAATAGAAAAGAAGTGTTTTTTTTGGGTAGAGAGATGACTGACTAACCTGTTATGAACACTTCCTGCTCTTTCAAAGGACCTGGGTTTAGTTCTCAGCACCCACATGGTGGCTCACAATTGTAACTCCAGTTCCAGGGCATCTGATGCTGTCTTCTAGTCTTGAAAAGCACTAGATGACACACATACACATAACACACAGGCAGGTAAAACACTCATAAATACAATTTTTTTAAATTAAAAAAATTATTTTCACATGGTGACAGACATCTTTAACATATATATGTTACATATTATATATATGGAATCTGAAAATATATTTATTTTGTTTTGTTTTGGTTTGTGGGGTGTTTTTTGTTGTTGTTTGTTTTGTTTTGTTTTTTTCTGAGACAGTTTCTTTGTGTAGCCAAGAGTGGCCTGGAACTGGCTGTATAGACCAGGCTGGCCTTGAACTCACAGATACTGCCTCTGCCTGCCCCCCCAATGTTGAGATTAAATGTGTGTGCCAAAGCTCTGTTGTTTTATCTTTGCCATTTGTGTCTAGAATTGTAGGATTGAAATTAGTGTATGATGTGAAGTAGAGGCTGTTTTTCTCCAGTTCTGAAGTTCATTTACACTAAGCAAGTATGCTACCACTGCACTACACCTTCAGACCCAAGATTGTTTCATTTTGCCCTCAAGATGGATATCAGGTTGATCCAGAACATTTACTAAGAGGTCTTTTCTACTGTACTGCAGAGCACACTTTTATCATCAATCAGGGTTCTGTGTGATGTGGCTGTCTCTGGATTGTTTTCATCCTTTGGTTTTGAAGGGCCATGTGTCACTACCGCACATTTTTTTCTGGTTGTTGGTTGGGGAGTTTTATTGTTGCTTGTTTGTTTTCTTTAGTTTTGGGGAAAAGGTCTCACTATGTAGCTCTAACTGGCTTGGACCTTAATATGTAGACCAGGCTGACCTTTGACACACAGAGATTCTCCCCAAGTGCTAGATTAAAGGTATGATGTCTGATAGTCTGTCTGTCTGACTTTCTGTGTCTCTGTGTGTGTGTCTCATTTTCTCCTGTCTTCCTTCTTTCCCCTCTCATTTTTTTTGTTTGTTTGTTTTTAAGATTGCACTGGGGCCACCAGTCAGTGGTGGCACACACCTTTAAACCCAGCACCTGGGAGGCAGAGGCAGAAGGATCTCTGAGTATAAGGCTAACCTAGTCTGCAGAGTGAGTTCAAGGACAGCCAAGGCTGTTAAACAGAGAAAGTAAGCCTGTTTCAAAAATAATAAAAAAAAATAGAAAGAAAGAAAAGATAGCACTGGGGTTGGGGAGATAGCTCAATGGCTAAGAACACTTAAACACTTCCTGTGCTTACAGAGGCCAAAAGGTAGAATCCAAACCCCATGTTGAGCAGCTCATAACATTCTTACCTCTGTGGGAACCAGTGCACACATCACCTACATTCATGCAGACACACATTAAAAAATAAATACCCTAGGGTTTGGAGAAGTGGCTCAGTGGTTAAGAGCACTGACTGCTCTTCCAGAGGATCCGGGTTCAGTTCTCAGCAGCCACATGACAGCTCACAACTGTCTGTAACTCCAGTTTCAGGGGACCTGACACCCATAGCAAAACACCAATGAACATAAAGTAAAAATTAAAAAAAAAATCCCCTGGATTTTCTTGGTTCTTTGTAACCCATTTAATTTTAGAATTAGTGTGGCAATTTACACCAAAAAATGTGATAGAATTATGATCATTCAGATCTGTAAATCAGTTTGCAGAGAATTATATATTGAAGTTCATCATCTTCCAGCAAGGTATGTTCCTCCATTTAATCTAGTAGCTTTTGGTTTTCTATGTAGAGTTCTTACACATACCGTGTTAGATTAAGTCCTTGGTGGTGAATATAATATCAATAAACACCAATGGTCTATTTTTAAAAATTCAATCTTATTGCTTTTTTCTTTTATTTTTCAAGACAGAGTTTCTCTGTAGCTTTGGAGCCTATCCTGGAACTAGCTCTAGTAGACCAGGCTGGCCTCGAACTCACAGAGATCCACCTGCCTCTGCCTCCCTGGTGCTGGGATTAAAGGCATGCACCACCATTGCCCAGCTCAATCTTAAATTTAAAAATTCCTTTACATGGTTTATTGTTCATATATAAGGATATAGTTTACTTTGTATGTTGACTGTGTATCCAGTGTCCCTTCTAAATTAGGGACAAATTCTAAGAGTTTTGCTCATGGATTCTTTTGGACTTTGCTCCTATAACTGTGATCTACCAGAATGATTGTTTACTTTCTTTCCAGTCTATGTGTGTACCTTTCCTTCTTGCACAAGCTAACATCTGGTGCCATGTGGGACAGAAGAGACAGTGCTGTGATTCCCTCTTTCAGCACCAGCCTTGAGGGCATTGCTCAGTATCTCACTTTGAATGGGTGTTTGCGGGAATGGTTAAGGATACTCTTCACTGGGCTGAGGAAGTTGCTTTTTAGTTCTGAGATGCTATGGCTTAGGGATTTTTGTTTTGTTTTGTGTAGGTTTTGTCTTTGTTTGGGGGTTTGTTTGTTTTTATCGCTCTAAGTAAGAAGCCAAAGCCTCATGCAGAGCAGGCAAATATCCTCCCACTGAATTGTATCCCCAGCTCCATGTTTCTTAAAAATAATAGAGAGGGGGTTATAGTTGTAGCTCAGAGATAGAGTGCTTGTCTAACAAAGCAAAGCTCTGGGTTTCAACCTCCCTCCACTCCAGAAAAAAAAAGTAATAGCAGGGAGATGGCTCAGTGATTAAGAACACGTCCTACTTTAAGAGGACCAGAGTTCAGTTCCTAGCTCCCATGTCAGGAGCTTTATGGTCAAACCACTTGTAACTCCAGGTCCAGGGCATCCTGAGTCTTGGAGATATACAGTTATATAATTTTCCACTTTATTTTGTTTTTCTTTATTACATTTATTTATTGTATATGTGTGTGTGCATATGCAGCGCAGTGCATGTGTGGAGGTCAGAGGGCAACTTTCAGGAGAATGCACAGGTTTGGATTACCAAACCAGGAAAGTAATTGAAAACAAATCTTGTAATATTTTAGTAAGTTTATAGTTTTGTATTGTGCTCTATTCGTAGCTATCTTGTGCTTGCAGCCTGTGGGCACAGTTGGGACGTATCTGGTAATGCATGCCTTGGACGTGAAACAGTCAGTACGGGTGCTCTCCTTTCTTTTTTACTCCTTTTCTGGGTTTTACTCCTTTACTGGGTTTTACTCCTTTCTTCCCCATACAGCACTGGCCACTTCTTCTTTCCCTTCCAGCTGTGGGGCCTCCACACAGGAGAGCGTGGCCTGAGCCTGGTTCTGAGGACTCTGCGCCCTCTCACTACCACCAGGCCACTTGCTCAGTTCTTCTGAGACAGCTTCACCGTCTCTGGCAGAATGAATGTCCTTGATGGTGTCCCCTTTAAGGTACCCAACGGCCTTGTGATGGATACAGAGCCTCACCCTGCTCCAGAGATCAGTGTCCAGTGCTGTAGAGAGCTCCTGCTGGGGTCGATGGTAAGTGAGTCTGTGTCTAGCTCTGCCCTTGGATCTGACGTCTGAGGCTGAGCCCCTGGGGCCTGCCTCATAATTGTACAGGGAAGCTTGGCTTTCCAATAGTCTAGGGAGTCTGAAAATAAGCCAGTAGGCTCCATGGACAAGGCTGGTGTCTGGGTGGTGAACTTGTTTCCTAGGTCAGCTGAGAGCCTTTCTGTGTGAGTGGCCTCTGCATTGCTTGTCACTGCCAGTGTGCTCCACCTCATCCTCTCTTCCCTGTCAGCTGTTAGAACCACTCTTGGTGATAAGACTCCATTTCCAGAATCCTTTGTTTAAAAAGTACAGGTAATGCCAGGCGTGGTGGCGCACGCCTTTAATCCCAGCACTCAGGAGGCAGAGGCAGGCAGAGCTCTGTGAGTTCAAGACCAACCTGGTCTATAGAGATAGTTCAAGACAGCCAGGGCTACACAGAGAAACCCTGTCTCAAAAAAAAAAAAAAGAAAGAAAGAAAGAAAGAAAGAAAGAAAGAAAGAAAGAAGCATTCTGTGGGCACATTAGAGGGAATAGTTGTCCACAGCCCAGCACACTGGCTGGGGCCTGAAAGGACCCCAAGCCTCTTCCCCCATGTCCTGCAGTGGTGGTGCATACAGCCTTGGGATAAACCTGAATTAACTTTCTACATAATCAAATTTACTTAACAACTTTAGGGGAGAGATATGCTGTATTTGCATTTATAGTGAAATATGAGGCTGTAGCTGTAGCTTGGGGTAGAGGAAATAGCATACATGTATCATAAGGTAGACACAAATCCATATAATATAAAATTTAAAAAATTGCCAAGAACTTTGAAGCTGATCTCGGGCTCCCACGTATGGTAGCACATGCTATATAATCCAAGCACTTTCGAGGCTGAGGCAGGAAGATCCTGAGTTCCAAGACAGCCTAGACTACAGAGTGAGGCCTCTCAAAAACAACCACAAAAAGGATCATATTCAGCTTTACTTCGTTTGCACATGAGAAATCCAAGGTGCAGAGAACAAAGATGATTTATTCAGTAACTGCCCGAGGCAAGACCTCTAGTCCTGCTCTCCAGATCATTCTGTGGTAGCTAAGCATAGGACCTAACACATGAGAGATAACATAAAAAACAGGTAAGGTTTGTATGAAAAAATAATTTTAAAAAACCACAGGAGGGCTGGTTGGTGGTGGTGCACGCCTTTAAGCCCAGCGCTCGGGAGGCAGAGGCAGGTGGATCTCTGTGAGTTCAAGCCCAACCTGGTCCACAAGAGCTAGTTCCAGGACAGCTAGGACTGTAACACAGATAAACTTTGTCTCAAAGAACCAAAAACCTGCTGGGTGGTGGTGGTGCACACTTTAATCCCAGCACTCGGAAGGCAGAGGCAGGCAGATCTCTGTGAGTTTGAGGCCAGCCTGGCCTACAAGAGCTAGTTCCAGGACAGGCTCCAAAAACAAAAGAAAAACCCTGTCTCAAAAAACCAACCAACCAATCAAACAAACAAACAAAAAACCACAGGAGGGAGAGGGAAGTGATCCTGGAATTCAGAGCAGAGAGCACAGAGCACAGTCTAAGATGGAGAGACCTGGGACAGGTGGAGTGGAGAGGCTTCAATGGCTTCCAGAGCACACAGCACGGTACCAGGTCCTGCTCTTTGTGCACACTCTGACTGTCCCTGTAGCCTGCACTGTGGCCTCTCTTACTCTTGACACAGGCCTGTGATGCAACCATGGCTGGCCTATATCTTACTATGTAGACAAAGCTGGTAGAGATCTGCCTCTGCCTCTCAAGTGCTAGGATCATCACACCTGTCTCTGTTCTGCTCTGTTTTGGGGGAGCAGTTGATTTTTCAAAATAGGATTTCTCTGTGTAACAGCCCTGGCTGTCCTGGAACTAGCTCTGTAGATCAGGCTGGCCTCCACCTCAAGGAGATCCACCTCTCTAGTGCTAAGCTCACAGATGTGCACAGCCATGCCCTGTTTATGTGGTGCTGGGGTTGGAACCTGGAGACTTGTGAGTGATGCAACCACAAAAGTGGTTTCTACTAGAGAGTCTTGAGGTAGCTGTTGCTCAGTGACATACTAAGTAGCGAAGAAGTTTTACCATGGTCATTCTATTAACTCATTACTTGATTTGCCCTTCATGTCAGGGTTTGCCATTGAACTGTTATGATGTCTGTAGGCCCCAGAAACATCTGTAAAGGAGGGTGGGAGTGGGCTGTGAGGATACTCAGAGCTTAGAGCCAGGAGCTTTCCCCAGCTGGCAAATTTGACTGATCAGGGTCCCCAGGGCAGCACTGAAGGCTGTGTCTCTGCGGCCCTGGCTTGCCACAGCTGAGCCTCACATTAGCCATCTCTCTGCAGTATGACTTCAGCCTGGAAAGGGACGCTCTCTTCTGGGTGGAAGCAGCCATCCGAGGACCTTGTTCCCAGCAATGCAATGACTTGGGGATGGCATCAGCTCCTCCAGCCTGGTTCTTACTGGTCAGTCCAAAACACAGTCTGATGCCTGCACCTGCTGAAGTCAGAGGCCCAGAGGCTGGATTACAGGAACCTCCTGAGGAGGAAGAGGAGGAGGAGGAGGAAGAAATAGGGGAGAAGAGGGATGAGGACGATGCTTCCTCTGCCAGCGAGGAGGAGATGGGCGCCAGCAGCCCTCAGCCCGGCTCGCCTACAGGCCATCGCCGCTGCTCCCTGGATGTGCTGCGAAACATAAGGTCTGAGTTGGTTGGTGCCCGGAGACGGCTCTCGGAGAGCAGACTAGCCTCGTGTCCTCGAGCCCTTCTGCACCGCTTCCGAGGCCACCACACTCTGAGCCTGAGTGCCAGCCTGTCGCCAGCCCCTGGCCCAGCACCACAGCCCCCCAGCGTCCCGGTGCTGCCCCCACGACCCTCTACCGCCGGCGCTATGCCTCCACTGCGGAGCCACAAGCCCACTGTCGCTGTAAGAACTTTGTGTTCTCCATGGCCACAGGCCCTAAGCCAAGACCTCCAAGTTGAGGGTCCCCAGCCTGGGTTCCTTCCTCCCTGCACTGCTCTCTGCTCATCTGCTCCCACCTGGCCCTGTGATCCTGTCCTTCCTACAGCCTAGTATATTGTTTGGAGGCTCGTCCTTCTCTCGATTTCCCACATGGTGTATGTCACAAAAATGATTAACAGTGGCAGTTTCTAGTCCCGTCCTTATCTTGCAGTGGAATATGAATTCTTTTAGGGGTGGGATGGGATAATCATTTTTGCTTCCTGGGCACCTAGCAGTAGACCCTACCGACAGGGGGAGCTCAGTGAATGCCTCCTGGAGACTCAGCTCACACTGAGCAGGCTGGAGAAGCTGGCCCCTCAGTCAAGAAATACGTTGTTTCCACCAGATACCCACAGGACAAAGGATCAGGGGAGAGGCCCTGATTGGTTATGGGATTGGCTTTGACAGACAGGGCTTATGCAGCTGGCAAGACCGGGGTGGAGAGAGTGCCCAGATTTGAGCCTACAGTCCAGAGAAGCTTACCATCCGGGCAGCTCATGTGTGCCAAGTTTTGTATTTATATCTTTTTCTATTAAGAAATGAGTAAATTTCAGAGTCCACAAGTCCTGGATCCAGGGAAGATTGAGGCAGATCCAGCCTGATAGCAGAATGTGGGGCTTGGACACAGTGATCTGTCCCACAGTCAGACACGGAGGCGCTACAGAATAAGGCCAAGGAGAAATTGAATCCAAAAGACAGAGTCGGGAAGTCTGACCGGGTTGCTGGACCACTGTGCCACCCTCTACTTATAAAGTAGATCAGCACGGCAGGAGGGGCTTTGGGAGCTGGACAGATTCCAGTAGGCTCTTCCCTGGATCAATTTAATTAGCAGACCATGGTGGTGCACACTTGTAATCTCAGCAACTCAGGAGACTGAAGCAGGAGAGTTGTCACTGTGGGGCCAACCTGGGTTACATGGCTACTTTAAGGCTACTCTGCTACATAGTTATGAAGCAAGACATTGTCTAAATGGGGGACCACTGGGGCAGGAGGATGAGGCATAAGGAAACTGAGGCAGACAGTAGCTAAGAGTCTTTTTCAAAGACAAAAGTAACACCACTGCTCAGATCTGGATGGTCTTCAGTTCAGGGTTAGAGGGGGAGTCAAAGCAGAGTCCTGAGGAAGTGGCGAGAGGTGGGAACTCACATGGCCATATATGCACCAAGGCCCAGGAACAGGCAGCACCTGGATTTCCCTCAGGAGAGGGCAGATCTTGCCTGGTGGTGTGCCAATGCCTTGCTAGTTTGATTCCCAGCTGGAAGGTCCTTCCTTGTGATACCAGCCAACCACAGGAATAGCTTCTGTAGTGCAGCGGTTACCTGAGTCGGTATGCTGAATTCTGTCCTGCTGGGGCTAGCTCAGCCAAACTCCAGGAGGCTGTGGCCAGGAAGACGGTCCCTCTTCACTAAGTCGTGAGGTACAGCATCCTCAAGGCAGGGTTCACATCTCAAATGTGCCAAATATGTATTATGCATCAGGTCACTGACGTCTCTGAACCTGGATTTCAATCTGTGATATGAATTGATGGGGTGATTCTCTCTCTCTCTCTCTCTCTCTCTCTCTCTATCTCTATCTTTCTGTCTTTGAGACAGACTCTCATGTAGCCCAGGTTGACCTCAAACTTGCTATGTAATGGTAGCTGAGACAACCTTGAGCTTTTTATCCTCTTGCCTCTGGGATTACAGAGCATATACCACTATGCTCTGTGTATGAGATGCTAAGGACTGAATCCAGGACCTTGTGCATTTCAATCAGGCATGCTACCAGCTAAGCTATATACCTTGTCTGTCTGTCTTTTGTTATTTCTTCCTGACAGAACCTTTTACTGTGATGCCAAGGCTCACCTTGAGTCTCTGGGGTCAAGCAATCCTCCTGCCTCAGCTCCCAAATAGATTCCAGGTGTATACCACCACACTTGGGCTATCTATCACATTTCATTTTCAGTGTTGTGAGCACTAAGTGAAACATTATCTTTTGCTGACAACTTTTATGTGCCAGGCCCTTCGCTAATGAATCACTTTGCTCATGTTCTGATTTATGCCTCCTAACAGCCTGATGAGGTCGTTTTAACATGGCCTCTGTTGACATCTCTGCAAAGTGAATAAAAAATGAGTTGGGCCCTGCAGGACCTAAAGTTCTCCACTATGTGTGTAAAGTGACACACAAAGCCAGCTCTTAAGACGTCCAACCCAGCTGACTGTGACCTCCTTTGGTTACTGACGTGTCGTCCTGTCTGTGTTTCAGTCCCTCAGCCCATACACCTGCTTACCACCTCTTAGTGGGACACCCCAGCCCCTCAACTCCTATAGATCGCATCCTGATTCAGCAACTGACCTACTGTCTGCCCTGACCAAAGAGGAGCAAGACCTCATCTGGCCAGTGGTCGCTTTGGGCTATCCCCTGGGAAGGGCCATTGTGGCTCTGCAGAAGACAGGAAGACAGAGCCTAAGCCAGGTGAGTGGGCCCAAGGCTGAGGGGCTGCCATGCTGGAGCTAGGTAAGGTCAGATGGCTTTTTACCCTTGACTTGAAAGAAGTTTTACTCCCTCTCTCTCCCTCTCCTGCCTCCTCTCTTGCAGTGCTGGGGCTCAATGGGCCTTGTGCATAGTAGGTAGTCTCTCTACCATTGGTCTAAAGCCCCAGCCCTGTGCATAGTAGGCAGTCTCTCTACCATTGCTCTAAAGCCCCAGCCCTTGTACATAGTAGGCAGTGTATCTACCATTGCTGTAAAGCCCCAGCCCTTGTACATAGTAGGCAGTCTCTCTGCCATTGGTCTAAAGCCCCAGCCCTTGTGCATAGTAGGCAGTCTCTCTGCCATTGGTCTAAAGCCCAGCCCTTGTGCATAGTAGGCAGTCTCTCTACCATTGCTCTAAAGCCCCAGCCCTTGCTTCCATCTCTTTACAGGGAGAACCTCAACTTGGCACAGATTACCAAGTTTTTGATTAAATTTCTAGGTCTTACTATTATCCCCTCCACAGGTCTTCAGCAGAAATCCCTATGGCCATTTAGGGGATCTCCATATTTGAACCCATGCCCCAAACACAGGAGGCTGGAGCTTTAACCAATGAAGATCCTCTCTAGAACTCTGTGATAGGACAATCTCCACTGAGAGATATCTGTATGTGTGTATTTGCTCATGCGTGTTCTTGTGTGGGAGTGTCTGCACGTGTGCACGTGCACATGCAAATATACGTAAAGACCATAGGTCAGCCTTGGGTGTCTTCCTCAGATACTATTATATCTGTTTAGACCGTCTTCTACTTCTAAATGATGTTTACTGCCTCAGCTAGGGTGGCTGCCTCGGTCCAGTGATTGGTGAAACTAGGCCACATTTCTTCAGAAAACTAGCCCTGTTGATTCTAATTGGTTCTAAGAGTATGAGAGAAAAGCTTCAAGGTCACCTGAGCCTAGCCTTCAGATCAGGCATTGTCACTTCTACCTCTTCTGTTAGAGACATCTTAGAGCAGTCCAGATCTAAAGGGTTAAAATCATCTGGAGAGCCTGGTGATGACACATGCCTTTAATCCCAACAGAGTCAGATGAATCTCTGAGTTTGAGAACAGCCTGATCTACAGAGTGAGCTCCGGGACAGCCACGCTACACAGAGAAATCCTGTCTCAAAAGACAAACAAATACAATAACAACAACAAAATCAACCTGGAGAGCCACAAGGTTGTCCCAAAGTCCAGACTCTGTCCCAAACCAGTTATATGAGGCCCTATTAGTAGCTTTTAAAGCTGCCAGAATGGTTGTAACAAGCACCAAGGTTAAGAGCATTGCTGTGAGGGAGCGTCCACCCTCTGCCCCTGTCCACTGTCATATCAGCTCAGAGCCCCTCCTGCCATTGCTGATTAGAGTGACCGAGAGGCATTGAGAGGTCAGGTGATGCAGACATCGTTCTGGGACTCCGGCAAACCATCAGCTCTAACAGGGCCTCCATTTCCTCAACTGTGGAAGGGGTTGGGGTGAATGACTTTCAAAATGCGTTCAGAGCCAGGTCTGCATGTCCCATAGCTCCTTCCGCAGGAGCTCTGGACTCTGCTCCTGCAGCCCCAGGCCTCCAGATCCAGGCAGCCTGCTCTCAGCTGCTTCTTGTGAAAGCTTCCTGTGCTGGGACAAGCAGACCAAGAGCTCCAAGTGTTTGAAAACCACAGATCTAGACTCTCTGTGCTTGTACAGGCTCTGAAGGTCAGCAGAAACTTGACCTAATCCTTCCCAGCTACACACGTGGGTTCTCACAGCCCAGAGCTTTCATCTGGCACCTGTTCGCTGTAAATCCTGCTTTGATTTGTCCAGCACTGGCATGGTCCCCCATGTCTGGTTTATCTCCTCTGCTAAGCTGTGTGTTCCTTGAAGGTAGTTCTTAATTGGTTTTATGAATATGGCATGTGTTTATTGTGCGACTTTGCCTCCCCCGCTGGTGATTGGGATGCTGTGGTGACAGACTAACCTCCCACTGTGTGCCAAAAGTGAGTGGACCCAAATATAAAGAGAAGCAGTATGCATTACAGCAGGTGGGTCTGGCCAAGAGCCCCAAGGATGAATGGCCCAGTAAAAACAGTCTGCAGAGAAGAGGCCTCCTGGGAGAAGGAGGCTGGTCTAGGATGGGGAACTGGACAGAGGCCTGGAGAAAAGGAGGAAGCTCAGGTTGTGAGCAGGCTGGAATATGGTGAAAAGGCAGTGCATTTGCTTTGGAGACAGAGTTTCGTGTAGCTGAGGGGGATCTTATGTGTGTGCGTGCATATGCATATGTGCATGTGGCGTAGTGTTTGTGCATATGTGTGTGCAGGTGCAGCACTCATGAGTGCTTGAGAGACCAGAGAAAATATCCTGGTCTCTGCTTTATTCCCTTGAGACAGGATCTCTCGCTGAACCCACAGCTAGGCTGGCAGGCAGTAAGCCCCAGGAATTCTGCTTCTACCTCCCACAGTGCTGGGGTTACAGGTTGGCATGTGGCAATGTCCAAATTTTTCTATGGGTGCTGGGCACTTGAATTCAGGGTCCTCACTGTTCAAACACTCTTATCCACTGGGCCATCTCCTCAGCCTTGACCTTGAACTTCTGATCCTCCAGCTTCCACCTCCCCAGTGCACCGTGTGCCCAGTTTTATGGTGCTGGGGATGGAACCTCATACATGCTAGGCAAGCACTCTACCAGCTTAGCTACCTTAAGGCAGCACTTACTTTGTTTTTTATTGTTTGTTTTTTGAGACTGGTCTTTCTATGTTACTGGCTAGCCTCTAGCTCACTATGCAGCCAGGTCAGCCTTGATGTGAAGGTCCTCTGGTGCAGCTATTTACCCTGAAGGCAAAACAAGTCTCTGCTGGCGTAATGGGGGAGGGGGCGGTGGTTAGAACAAGTTTTCAGCCCCTGGAGAACTTCTCTCCCCCCTCCCCCCAGCTCTGGGGCAGACTGTTGCCTGCTAGTCATTCTAGGTGACAGGTGTGTCTGGGGATGGGTGGCCGAGGAGGCTCCTTTTACATTTGGGTGCTGCTCTGAGAAGGATGGGTAGTCAGGTGGTAGGACATGCAGCGACTGTGGGGGGTTGACTTTTTTTGTTTAGAGCTTGTCCTGCACCCCGCTTAGGCTCCATGAACGTTTGAAAAGCCCTTCTCTTGGATTCTGTCCCTCAACCTGGGACATGTATTGAGGACCTGTTGTCACTCACCTGCTGGTCCTCAAAGGAACCTCTTCTGATGGTTTCCTGTTACTTGTGATAGGTTGTCCAGTCTTCATGACCTTGGGTGACTCCCTAGCATGTCCCTGCCACCCCTCTTACTATCTCTCTCCCCCGTGCCCTCTTTGACTCAGTTTCTCGGCTACCTTGGTGCCTGTGAGAGGCTGCTGCGGCAGGGCTACGATGAGGCCCTGGTGGACGAGGCCATGGAGATGTTCCAGTTCTCCGAGCACCAGGTCAGTTGGACCCCAGGAAGTGGAAGCATGGAGTTGCAGGGGTGCAATGGCTCTAGAGCAGCCTGTGCAGTGCAGGAGAGAACTGGCCTGCTCACACTGGGGAGAAAGTACTGACCTAGAGAGTGGAGTACAGCCAAAGGAGGGAGACAGAATGAAGAAGTGGAGAGGGTATCAACACAACACATATTACTGGATTTCTGATGTTTTTGAGACTCCCATACCAGAGCAGACCAAAGATGCTTGAACTCAGAGAGACTGCTGCCCTCACAGCATGCAAGGAGCTACAGAAAGAAACAAGTGTCCATGATAGCATCTGCCTCAGTAACAGGGTAGCAATTTGCAGGGCTGAGAGTTGTAGGAAGGGTGCTAAAGAACAGAGAAACACACAGGGGGAGTCTTCAACAGTGGCTGAGCTCAGTAAAACCCAGCAGTACCAGCACACAGGCAGTACTCCTGGCTGGGCCTGTGTGTCCTGCTGGACCTGCTGTGCAGTCCCTCATCCTGACCTAATGCAAATCACAGAGAATCAGAGTGGGCCAGATGATGGAGTCTCAGCAAGACTGGAGCCTTCTTTTCTTAGTGGAGGAAGAAAGCATAGAGTTCGCATCCCCAGAGGAAGAGGAAAATGACAGGCACAGCCCAGAGTCAGGCTTCTCTGCTGAAGGGAGCACAGCTTTCTGGGACGGTCTGAGGTGTAGTGGGCACCAGGGAGGGGCACACCTAGGACTGGGGCAGCCTTGCAGTGATGGCATACCCTGTCTTCCTCCTCTTCAGGCAGGGGAGTTCTTGCGACTCTGGCAGCAGTTCAGTGACATGGGCTTCCAGCAAGACCGAATCAAGGAGGTGCTGTTGGTCCACAGCAATCAGCGCGAACAAGCCCTGGAAGAGCTGGTAGCCTGTGCCCAGTGACAAGCCAGGACACTCTGTGATGCATGGCTGACAGTGAAGTACCAGACTCACCACCCATCTGAATTGTATTATTAAAACCTAATAAGACAAACCAGGTGGTGGTGGTGCATGCCTTTAATCCCAGCCCTTGGGAGGCAGAGACAGGTGGATTTCTGTGAGCTTGAAGCCAGTCTGGTCTATATAGCAAGTTCCAGGAGAGCCTGAGCTACATAGGAGGACCCTATCTCAAACAAAACAAAACAAAGGAACTGACAAGGTCTTTCCGGACCTGGCTCCTCTTCCATGAGGATCCTTAGGTAATCCCTGGGCCCTGCACCTTATATTCTGACTCAGAAAGCACAGATGGGTAGCCTCCAGGAATGTGGTTGGCTAGAATTATATTGTTTAGTTTTCTCTATGTCACCTAGTTGTTCTTGAACTTGTGAGCTCAAGTGATCCTCCTGTGACCTCCTCAGTCTCCCTGGTAGCTGTCTAAGCTTGTTTTGTTTTGTATCTGAGGCTCTCTGGCAGTCTTTGCAATGCAGCAGGCCCATGACCCTCGTGCGTGATCCTCTAGACCTCCAATCCGTGCCTCTTTCTGCTCTGATAATCTGGGTCCTTTATCAGCCTGTTATCTTTGGGTTGGGGTGGGGTGGGGTGACAGTTGTCTCTAGCCACCCCAAGCCTATATTTAAGAGGCCTCCAGAGATTGAGAGGACCAGTTGCTGGAGTGGCCTGTGACTCAGGCAAGAGGTCACAGGTCAAAGCAGCTCACCCGAAGTCCTCTGACAGTTACCAGGATTCAGATCTTTCATTCTCTTTGTTCTATAGACAGAGCTGGAGCCAAAGCCTGTGGGGAAAAAACCCAAGGGAATTGCCTGTGTCTCCCGGCCCTTCACTTCCTTGCTCAGTTGTGTATTAGAGGCTTCTGCGGCTGAAACAGCAAGCTCAGGACTGTTACCGAGGTCTCCTGAGGCCCACCTAGCTCCCTGTGCTCTCCACTAAGTCTCAGTGCCAGCCAGCTTGAAGTCACATTGAAAATACTCCCTGGTCTTCTAACTTGCTTTGAGTACGTTGAAGGTAATGCAGAGAGAAGTATTTGGGAAAATCGGCTAGAGAGCATAAAGTTGGTCAGGAGTCTGTTGCTAAAATCAAACTGACTTAGAAAAGAGTAAACATCTAAATGCTGAGAAGCCGTGATGGACCTGGTGCTTTTCATATTCCACTCTGTTAATCTGGCTCTGAATGCCATTTTTATTAAGTCCATTGAATTAGAAGTGACCAGCTGGCAGGCCCACAAGCCACTCGCCATTCCTATCCTTCCTCCTATCCAATTCTTCCATTTCCATCCCTGGGAAACTATTGATTACAAATGAGACAATAGAAAAGTTGTTAGTTTACAATTAATATTGTTTAATTTTTTTCATTCATTTATATAGTGACTTAGTAAGTTTAATTAGGGTTGTTTACAGGAGCATGGGTAATTTACCAGTAGCTACACTACTGAAGAAAATGTCTCCCTTCCCGCATACTCACTAACTGCCTATAGGATCTATAGTATAGCTCCTCAGGGAGGCATGGTGTCTCATAAGCCACACCCTTAACTCTTCTTTTAGGAGGTGGAAAAATAGAGTTTGAGGCATAGACTCTGAAATCAGATGGGGCTACAAGTTAAGTATTATTGCTAGCTAGCCGTGCTATCTTTTGAAAGTTGCTCATCTTCTCTGTGCCTCGGTTTCTCATTCATAAAATAGATGCTGAAGCTTTTCAATGATGTAGTGTGGGACAGTGCATCGGATGTTTGTGCGCTGTATCTACCAGTTCATTCATATCGATGTCCTCGCTTTCCTTGTTCTATAGCCTCCACCCTTGTCTACTCATCCTCCCTGTCATTTCACAAACGCCAGCAGCTGCTATGGTTTGCTTAAGTGGTCCTGAATGTTTAAGACGTAGTCCCCGGCTGATGGTGCTGGTGGGGAATGGTGGACGGAAGTTACACCACATCTTTGCAGAGGACCCTGGCCCTTTCTCTCTTCTCCACTTCTCGGTCACTGTTACATGAGCAGCTTTGCTCTATCATGGAATCCCACCATGATGCCCTGCCTCACCAAGGGCCCCCAAACAACACAACAGAGTGCCCATCGGCTGGAACCTCTGAAACTGTGAGTCAGAAATGCCCTTGGTTTTCTCATTCATTTCTCTGGCAACAGAAAACTGGCACAGCCGCTTTCCATAACTAAACTCAGAACACCTGAGCAAACAAACCTGTCTCGGGGGACCCAATCTGCTCAGCAGAGGGGAAGTAAGTAGCCAGAAAGGAGGATTGTGGAAGGGCCACCTGGGAAAATCGTGGCTCTGCAACTAATACTAAGGGTCAGGAGGCTCCTGAGTATCACAGGTGACACACACTGGCTGCCTGAAGTTGGGCTTGGATACAGTGACCCCCAGCAGAGGAGGCCAAGAGGATGGGGGAATCCAAGCTCCAGGCAAAGCCAAGCCTGGCCCCAATCCAGCCTTGCTTCTTGCCATCCCACTGCCCTCTTAGGTATTGTCCCCTCTTCTGGTCCTCACTAAGTCCCTGAGAGACACACGTCAGTGGGGTGAAGAAGGAAGGCTCCTGATCTGACAGGACAGCTGTCCTAGAAGCCACTGCAGGCTCAGCTCTCAAACTCATTGTGTCCCCAGGGAATTGTGCAAAGTGTCCTCTGTCTCACTCACCCTTGGCTACTTCCTCTGAAGCACCCTGGTGATTCCTGTGGGCCACCGGACTAATCCAGGATGATCTGCCTTCTCACTGCGC
>PVIU01020444.1:0-34012 GCA_004026605.1 Ondatra zibethicus
GCCATCTAGTTCTCTTAGGTGAGTTTGCTTCTTTTTGTTCTAAAGTTTTCAAATGTTCTGTTAGTTCACTAGTGTGGTCTTTTTCCAGCTTCTTTATGTAGGCATTTAGTGCTATGAACTTGCTTCTTAACACTGTTTTCATTATGTCCCATAAATTTGGGTATGTTGTGTGGTCATTTTCATTGAATTTTAGGAAGTCTTTAATTTCTCTCTTTATTTCTTCCTTGACCCATTGATGATTCAGGTGAGCGTTGTTTAATTTCCATGTGTTTGTGGGTTTTCTGGAGTTAGTATTGCTGTTGATTTCTAGTTTTAAAGCATGGTGATCTGATAAGGTACATTGGGTTATTCCAATTTTTTTTTTATTTGTTGAGGTTTGTTTTTGAGATAGTTCCATGAAGTGCTGAGAAGAAGGTATATTCTTTTCTGTTTTGATGGAATATTCTATATATGCCTGTTAAGTCCATTTGAGTCATAACATCTGTTAGTTTTCTTATTTCTCTGTTCATTTTTTTTGTCTGATTGACCTCTCATGATGTCCAATCATGAGAGGGGAGTGTTGAAGTCTCCCACTATCAGTGTGTGTGGTTTAATATATGATTTAAGCTTTAGAAGTGTTTCTTTGACATATGAGGGTGCCCTTGTATTTGGGGCATAGATGTTCAGTATTGAAATTTCCTTTTGATGGATTTTTCCTGTGACTAATATGAAATGTTCTTTGTCTCTTTTGACTGATTTTAGCTTGAAGTCTATTTTGTTAGATATTAGGATAGCTACATCTGCTTGTTTCTTAGGTCCATTTGATTGATATATTTTTTCCCAATCTCTTACTCTGATACGATGTCTGTCTTTGAGGTTGAGATGCGTTTCTTGTATGCAAAAGAGGGATGGATTCTCTTTTCGTATCCAATCTGTTAGCCTGTGCCTTTTTATAGGTGAGTTGAGTCCATTTACACTAAGGGATATTAATGACCAGTGGTTGCTATCTCATGTTAATTTAGTTTTCATTGTTGGTGATGTTAATTTGTGCATTTTTTTTCTTCTTTGGGATTTGCTGTAATGAGATCATCAATTGTCTGTGTTTTTCTTGGTGTAGCCATCTTCCTTGGGTTGGAGTTTTCCTTCTAGTATTTTGTGTAGGGCTGGGTTTGTGGCTAGGTATTGGTGAAATCTAGATTTGTCATGGAATATCCTGCTTTGTCCTTCTATGGTGATTGAAGTTTTGCTGGATATAGTAGTCTGGGCTGGCATTCATGGTCTCTTAATGTCTGCATAATGCTTGACCATAACCTTTTGGCTTTCATTGTCTCCGCTGAGAAGTCAGGTGTAATTCTGATAGGTCTACCTTTATATGTTACTTGTCCTTTGCAGCTCTTAATAGTCTTTCTTTACTCTGTATGTTTAGTGTTTTGATTATTATGTGGCGAGAGGACTTTTTTTTTTGGATCCAGTCTATTTGGTGTTATGTAAGCTTCTTGAATCTTCATAGGCATATCTTTCTTTAGGCAGGGAAAGTTTTCTTCTATGATTTTGTTAAATAAATTTTCTGTGCCTTTGAGTTGAACTTCTTCTCCTTCTTCTATACCTATTATTCCAAGATTTGGCCTTTTTGTGTTTTCCCATTTTTTTTTGGATATTTTGGGTTAAGCTTTTGTTAGATTTAATGTTTTCTTTAACTGAGGAGTCTATTTCCTCTATTTTTATCTTCAGCACTTGAGAGTCTCTCTTCCATTTCTTGTATTCTCTTGTTCATGCTTGCATTTGTGGTTCCTGATCTTTTTCTCATAATTTCTGTTTTTATAATTCCTTCGGCTTGTGTTTTCTTTATTTTTTCTATCGCAGTTTTCAAGTCCTGAATAGTTTCTTTTATATGTTTGAGTTCTTTATCTTGGTTTTCTTTAAGTGATTTCAATTTTTTGTTTGTTTCTTCCTCCATTTCTTTAAGGTAATTTCTCATATCATCTTTAAGAATTTCAAACATTCTCTTGAGGTTATTTTTAGATCATTTTCTTCTGGTTCATCCATATTTGGTTGTTCAGGTCTTTCTTTTGTAGGGTCTTTAGGTTTTACTGGTGTTGTGTTGCTCTTTGTGGTGTAGCATGTGATCTTACCTCTTCTACTCATCTTTTCCTCTAATAGGTATGGTTGGGGCTGTCTGAGATTCTGTTGAATGATCTTCTAGGTGCCAGTGAATCTAAAGCTCAGATGGTTGTTCCTCGTGGTACAGTCAGTGTCACAGTTCTAGTTACCCTGTTGGTTATTCCTGTTCCTGGAGGTAGCTCAGTGCTCCTGTGCTTTGGTCTGCTCCCTTGGAATTTGCTGTCTCGGACTTACTTTGTGGGCCCCTACTCCTAATCCCAGCAGACTTCCATCAGTGAGGCACGGAACACAGCAGCTTGAAGAGGTGAGTGACCTGCCTACCAGAGGAACTACACCACTCTCTGGATTCTGCCCCTGGTGACCCTTCCCCAAGCCCTCATCATCCCAGCTTGTCCCTGGTCCTGCTGCTCTTTCTGCAACTGAGACACAGATAACATCAGTCACAACCACCCTCACCAGTTGGCAATCAGCCTTTCCGCAGAACCCCAGCAGACTCCATAGGCCCAGACACAGTTCATGCCATTAGAGCAGCTCTACCAGAGGCCAGACTGGTCCTAGGCACCCTGGAAGAAGACTCAGGCTTTCCCAGAGGTCAGACTGGATTAAGGGACTCAAATCCCCCCAAGCCCCAGTGGGGATACCCTACTGGGTCTGAAGACTCTTCAGTCACCAGAACTCTTGACCATTTAGACCAGAAGACCAGAAAGGAAACAGAAACCAAGGACAAAATACCCATCCTACAAAGACAATCACACCAAGACATATAACCACCCCAAACCCAGACACCTAAATGCCAGTGTAAGAACACAATCAATAATTGAAAGGGCAATATGTCACCACCAGAACCCAGTTATCCTATGACAATACCTGAACATTCCAACACAGTGGAAGCCCAAGGAAACAATCTTAAAAATAACTTTATGTAGATGATAGAGGTCCTTAAAGAGGAATTTGAAGAATCCCTTAAAGAAATGGACGAAGGGGGCTGGAGAGATGGATCAGTGGTTAAGAGCACTGACTCCTCTTCCAGAGGACCTGGGTTCAATTCCCGGTACCCACATGGAAGTTCACGGCTGTCTATAACTCCAGTTCCAGGGGATCTGAAACCCATGACAACACTAATGGACATTACAAAAAAAGAAATGAAAGAAAAGACCACAAAAAAGTGGAGGAAATCAATAAATCTCTTAAAGAATGTCAAGAAAACCAAGAAAAAAAAAACAGTTGATGGAAACAAGATCTAAAAATGGAAATAGAAGCAAAAAACCCAACCCCAACAAAACAAACAAACAAACAACAACAACAACAAGAAAAAACCACAAACAGAGGGAATTCTGTAAATGGAAAACCTTGGTAAGTGAACAGGAGCATCAGCAACAGAATACAAAAGATGGAAGAGAGAATTTCAGGCATTAAAGATAGGATAGAGGAAATAGATTCATCTGTCAAAGAAAATGTTAAATATAAAAAAATTCCTAACAAAAAACATCCAGGAAATCTGGGACACTATGAAAAGACCAAACCTAAGAATAATAAGAATAGAAGAAGAAGAATCCTTGCTTAAAGGCCCAGAAAATATATTCAATAAAATCATAGAAGAAAATTTTCCCAACCTAAAAAAGGACATACCTACAAGGGTACAAGAAGCTTACAGAATACTAAATAATCTGGACCAGAAAAAAGTCCCCTCACCACATAATAATCAAAACACTACACATATGGAATAAAGAGAGAATATTAAGAGCTTCAAAGGAAACAGGCCTCTGCCTCCTGAGTGCTGGTAATAAAGGCATGCACCACCACCACCACCCGGCTCACAAGGAGTTTCTTAGTGGGAAGTTACCATGTAAAAAACCAAAGCACATTATAAATGATTTTGATTAATCACAATACATCTGTCTTAGGCTGGGCAGCGGCTCAGGCCTTTAATTTCAGCACGTGGGAGACAGAAGCAGATGGATCTCGGTGTGTTTGAGGCCACCTGGTCTATAGAGTGAGTTCCAGGCCAGGAGGGTTACATAGTGAGACTATTAAAACACAACATGAACAATAAAACAAACAAATAAACCAAAAAATCAAAAAGCAAAACTCCAAACCAACCACCACCACCAAACAAAAACAAAAACAAAAATCTGTCTTATGGAACAGAACAGAAGACTTTAGAAATAAACCCTCCTGGCTATATTGCAGCCACCCAGATTTTGACAAATGGGTAGGTATCTTATCATGGAAAATAAGACAGCCTCTTAAATTCACAGTGCTGGGGAAACCGGGTATCCATCCGCAGAAGAATGAAATGAAGTCTGTTTTGGGTTTGGCCCGACTGGTCCGTAGGTTCCTGAGAAGGGGAGTGTGGAGTGAGGAAAGAATTAGACAAGAGACAGAAGATAGAGTGCTTCCAGTGGATATGGTAGCAAAAGGCAAAAAGCCCCGAGTTTATTACTCTCAGCCCATATACACCCCAAACAAAAGGGGAGACAAAGAACAAGCAAGTATAATTACCTCCTTACATCTCAGAACACCTGGTAACCACGCCCTAAGTCAAAACATCCTGTTGACTGGCCTTTGGAGAGTAAGGCTTCCAGTAGCCACACCCTTGGTTAAATATCTTGTTCCTTCTTGAGGAGCCAAGAATGGGTCTGAACTCTCTGACCTTTAGTCAAGATGGAAGAGATCCAAAACTGTGGGCCCTCACAAATCTGTATCTTTCAGCCTGCATAAAAATCACCTCAAGGAGCTAGTGAGACAGCTCAACAGTTGAGAGCACTTTCTTCTCACAGCTACCCAGAGTCCCAGTTCCAGGAGAATCCAGCCAACACACACATGGTGCACATACAAGCAAGCAGTAAACACATTCATAAACATAAGAAAGTAAAATAAATCAACCTAAAAATAATTTTTAAAGAGGGGCCTGGAAAGAAGGCTCAGTGGTTAAAAGCACTTACTCTTGCAGAGGACCTCGGTTCAATTCCCAGCACCCACACAAAGTGGTTGGTTCACAGCCATCCATGTTCTAAGGGATGAGATGTGCTCTTCTGACCTTTGTGGACACCAGACATGCACAAGGTAGACATACATACATGCAGGCCAAATGCTCACATATAAATAAATAAAATGAATATATCTAATAAAAATGTAAAAAAAATCAACTTGAAATGGATCAAGGACTTTAACACAGAGGTTGAAACACTGAAAGTGCCTGGAGAAATCACACAGAAAACACTTCAAGATGTAGTCAGAGGCAAAAGGCTGTTCTGCTAATTACTCTAAGCGCAGTACATAAACCAAAACATTGACAAGGGGGATTACATGAAATTAAAGGCTTCTGCACAGCAAAGGAAAACAATCAGAGGAGTGGAGAGTGAGCCTACAGAATGGGGGTGGGGAGTATTTGCTGGCCATACGTCAGACAAGGGGCCGACGGCTAGAATATATAAAGACAAAACCAAAACCAACACCCTCAAATCTTCCTACCAAAAAAAATGGCATAATAAACTGAACAGATAATTCTCAAAACAGAAGAACAAAAAATGGTCTATAAATAGTTAAAACGGTGTTTAGCATCATTAGCAAGCAGGGAATGCAAACGTATACTCCTCTGAGGCTCCATCCCACCCCAGTGAGAATGGTAACGTCAAGGAAGCAAATGACAACAAAGAGTGTTGAGGATGTAGGGAAAAGAAATTCTCGTTCATAGCAGGTGGGAGCGTAGTCCTGTGCATTCACTATGGGAATCAGCATGGAGATTTCTCAGCCACTGCCACCACCAAACAAACAAACTTAAAAACAGAACCTGCCAGATAACTCAGCGATAGCACTAGTGTGCACAGAACCAGAGGACTCTAGTTCTACTGCATCCCAGCATCCTTGTGCTTTGCTATTCCATTCACAAAAATAGGAACCGGGACCAACTTAAACATCAGCTGATGAATGGATAACGAAAATATGGTACATATGTGCAACAGATTTTGTTTAAAAGATTTTAAAGAATTTATTACTCTCTCTCTCTCTGTGTGTGTGTGCGCACGCATGTGCATGTGTGTGTGCATGCTTATGGCATGCATGTGAAGGTCAGTGAACAACCTTTGGGAGTGGATTCGCTTCCCCTGTAGGATTTGCGGATTGAATTTGTGGTGATTTGAAACAGAATGGCCCCCATAATCTCATATTTGAATAGTCTGATTTGAATGGTTGAAAGACTGTGTAAGAAGGAAAGACTGTGAAAGAACAAGTTATTGTCTTGTTGGAGTAGGTGTGACTTCGTTGGAATAGGTGTGACTTTGTTGGAGTAGGTGTGATCTTGTTGTAGGTGTGACTTTGTTGGAATAGGTGTGGCCTTGTTGGAGTAGGCGTGGCCTTGTTGGAGGTGTGTCACTGGGGCTTTGAGATTTCAATAGCCCATGCCAGGCCCAGTCTCTCTCTCTCTCTCTCTCTCTCTCTCTCTCTCTCTCTCTCTCTCTCTCCATCTTGCACATCAGATGTACACTTTCCGCTACTGCTCCAGTGTGCGCCGACCTGCCATCACACACTCTGCCATGATGGTCATGGACTAACCCTCTGAAACTGTAACGAGGCTCCCAATTACATGCTTTCTTCTCTAAGTTGCCTTGGTCCTGCTGTCTCCCCACAGCAATAGAACAGTAACTGAGAGCCCCTTGGTCTGGGCCGGGGCTGATCAGTGGTAGAGCACTTTGCTAGCATACATATAAAAGCCTGGTTTCCTTCCAAGCATATATGTACCCAATGGTCTGTTCTGCACTTTTAATGGACCTTCACTCACCAATAATTCCTAACTATGTGCATCTGCTGCTCAGGAAAAATTAGTTTTGCTGATTTAAGCAGACCTCCTAAAATTTGACATATTTCATTATAAAACATCCATGATCTCACAGCCTCTAAGGCATAAACTCTGGATGCCACAGTCTTGTAATTTGGTACTTAGGAGGCGTTCCTGCATGAGCTATTTATAAACTATAAAATATACAAAGAAGCTGGAGCCATAGTTTGTAGTGATGTTTTGCTTATGTTTTTAACAAATAAGGCTTGTCTGAAGATCAGAGTGCAGAACTAAGCCACTAGAGGCCAGGCAGTGCTGGCACACACCTTTAATCCCAGGACTCGGGAGACAGAGGCAGTCGGATCTCTGTTAGTTCAAGGCTACCCTGGGCTACTCGAAATTGATCCAGTCTAAAAGAGAAACAGAGCACTTGGGATCCCATGCCTTTAATCCTAGCACTAGGGAGGTGGAGACAGGAGGGATATGGCTGGGCGGAGAGAGGAATATAAGCTGGGAGGAGACAGTTGCAGTCTGAGGATGCAGATGGAGGTGCAGTTTGAAGCAGTCTGAGAATTGGTAGAGACAGGATCACCCCTTCAGTCTGAGGACTTGGTAGAGGTAACAGGGCTCTCTAGTGGCTGGTTACACTGCTTCTTTGATCTCTCAGCTTTCACCCCCTAATATCTGACTCTGGGATTTTATTATTAAGAACAATTAGAATCCGCTACAATAGTTCAGCAGTTAAGAGCACTGTTGCTCTTGCAGCGGATCTGAGTTCATTTCCCAGGATCCACAAGGTGTTTTAAGCCCAGTTCCAGGTTATATGATGCCCTCTTCTGCCTTCCATGGGAACTAAGCATGCACATGGTACATGTACATATACATGCAGCTAAAACACTCAGACACAAAAAATAAAACACATAAATCTGACAACTGAAAGATATATGGAAAAGAATTCAGGCATTGTGGCACATGACTGTAATCCCAACGCTTAGTAGAGGTGGGAAAGTGGAAAGTCTGAAGCCAGTTCTGTGTGACACAGATTATCTGTCTCAGAAAGAGGGAGAGAGAAGGGAGGGAGGGATGGGAGAGTAAGAGGTATATGTGGGGGACTTAGGGTTTTAAATCTTTCCATACTCAGAAAGGTTTTGAGTCATTGGGCAACTGTCAGACTCATGACATACAACATCCCAGTTGACAAGTTTTCTAAGATTTCTAGCATTTCCCTTGAAGTCTTGGATTTTCTCATTGGCCACAACACTGTCAGCTGACTTTCTTGAAGCGATGGCTTGTTTTTTTCATATTTGAGACACTGCCTGCCACAGACCCACTCTGAAGTCTGCCAGTCACTCTTTGATGACAAATGGGGTTTCAGGGAACACAATGGCCATTTGGTCTGCAGCTCCAAGAACCGCACACTGGCTTTTCCTCCTCTGCCAGTTCTCAGCATGAAACTAAAGCGATTTATTGATTCTTCCTTTCTTATCACATACAATGATAACATGTCCTGCTCCTCAGAGTTAAGGTTTAATAATTTCAAGGCTTTATCAAGGGAATCCTGAAGTGACATTGGCTCTGTGTCGGTGCAGAGCAAGGCTTTGACGATGACACCTGGCATAGGTAGAACTTGCCTGGAGTCTTGCAGTCACCCTTGTTGACATTGGCACAAATGTCAACTCAATGCAAAAGGAAAATCCCCTCTCAGCACCCTTCTAGAATTATTTCTCACTTTGAGGATGCCCTGAGAGGGTGTGAGGAGCCCCAGGGGTCCACAGACCATGCTTCTAGAATGTCTGCTCTAGTGGACAGTAGTCTCGGAGACAGCCTAACCTGGGTCCAGCAGTCCTTGATCTGATATCAGCTGAAGTTGGTCGCTGTTGCCTGTTACTATTTCCTTTTTTTAATTGTTTTATTTTTTATTTATTTATTTATTTATTTATTATGTATACAATATTCTGTCTGTGTGTATTATGTCTGCAGACCAGAAGAGGGCACCAGACCTCATTACAGATGGTTGTGAGCCACCATGTGGTTGCCGGGAATTGAACTCAGGACCTTTGGAAGAGCAGGCAGTGCTCCTAACCTCTGAGCCATCTCTCCAGCCCGCCTGTTACTATTTTCTCATGTTAAAAAGGCCATTGTACACAGTTATTTGTATCATAATGCTTTAGGGATTCTAATATGGAGCAATGTATAAGTGAGCCTTAATTAGGAAGAACTAAAGATCCTAAAATGCCACTTTCCTAAGGTAGTTTAGCATTTATGCTTTCTATATTGTTGGTGTTAATTAAGTCAATGTCAAGTAATTGCACTCACAGCTCATAAATTGTGACAAAAGGAGAGAAGTCTGATACCTATTTTAGTGTATGTGTATGTCTGTGTGCCTGCTTCTCTGTTTGTGTACCACCTGTGTGCAGTGCCCAGGGAGGCCAGAAGAGGGTGCTGGATCCCCTGGAACTGGAGTTAACTGTGAACCACCCGATGTGGGTGCTAGGGACGGGACCAAGGTTCTTCGCAGCTCCTTTTCTCTAGCCTGCTGCCCCCCTCTTGTGGATTTTTCTCAGTGACCGTATTGTGCTTGGCCCTGTTACTCTTATTAAATATTAAAAACCTCTTATTCACTGATTAAGTCCTTTCTGGCCCTGACCACTCAATAGTCAACATCCATCCTCATTGAGGGTTTAACTTGGGCACATCTGTGCTCTAATATGCAGGACTTTCTTCTAAGGAACAGATTACAAGCCTGCAGCACCTGAAGCTTGTTTTAGAGACGGCTCGGGAATTATGAACCTCACATCCAGATCTTTAGAGAGTTTTCTGTGTATATTGTCATGAAAATGAAGACTCTCCATCAATGGTAGTTCAGAGTTGGAAGAACTTAACCATATGTTTCTTTTCTTTCTTTCTTTTTTTTGGGGGGTGGAGGGGATCTGGGTCTCATCATGTCTGTCCCAGGACTCACTCTATAGACCAGGATGGCATCAGACCCATAGGGATCTGCCTGCTTCTGCCTCTTCAGTGCTGGAATGAAAGGTGTATGCCATCATGCTGAGCATATGATCTATCTTTAGCTCTCATCCCTGTAACCATGCTTGCAAACATACATTACACATAGTGCCCTGCCCCCTGCAAATAAAAATTCATCACACTGTGTATGGCAGAGAGCTGGTAGATGGCCCAGATGCTCCCAGCTTCCTGGTATTGGCAACAACATTACAGTCGCCTTTCCTCAAAGTGTGAATGAGATCTGTGGCATGCCTTCTAACGAACTGGCTCAGGAAAAAGTGTGGGAATGTCATATCTGTGATTACGTTTTATGGAATTGTCTTCTATCATGCTCGCTGACTTAATTGCTAACTGGGCGTGAATGCTTTGAAGATGCCAAATCTCAGCACTTGGGAGGCAGAGGCAGGCGGATATCTGTGAGTTCTACGAAGCAAGTTCCAGGACAGCCAAAGACACAGAGAAATCCTGCCTCGAAATATTCCCAACCCCCCCAAAAAAAGAAAGTCTCAAATGAGAGAACTCAGGACAGACAACCTATGACAGACAGATGGTGGGGGAATGGAGGCTCTGATCTCACAGCCGGTGAAGAGCTGATTCTGCCTGGAGAAGCTGACTGAGCTCAGAGACAGAGCTTCCGCTAGGTGAGCCATCTTAGGAGCTCCTAACAAGACACCTTGAAACCGGAGAACCCGGATAGGCTTGGGTCTGAGATAATATACGTGGGCTGTTGTGAGCTACTAAGTTTGGGGTAATTATGGAAGTTTGGTTATGTAGATATATACAATGAACACATCATTATACTTGTCTGTCTCTCTAGCAGGACAATGAGCTGTTCAAAGTATCCTGGTTCTTGTTCTATGTGTTTAAATATTTACCTATCATTGGGGGAGTGCCTCCCAGATTGTCTTGGGGTTAGCTGGAGAAACGCACTCAGCAGTGCCTCAATTCCTGGGCTCCCAGAAGTGTCCGTAGCTGTTTTCCATCCCAGCATCATTTAGTTTATAATCCAGAGACAGCACAACAATCAATTATTCCTTGGAGTTTGAAATGCCGGGCTGATCTGGAGAAGGTGTTAATACTTTCAAAGGTGGGAGCGCAGAAAACTAGTACACCAGCAGAAGTGCAAAAATCCCAGGTGGGAAATTTGGGCTCCTGTGAGCTCGCTCTGCGTGCTAAATCAACTAAGGAGGACAAGAGAATACCTGTTTCTAGAGGGGGCTGCTGGATTGAATGAGAAATCGCGGGAGCCGCTCAGCACACTGCTCGGGGCAGAGTGAGCCAGGCCGTTAGGATTTCTCTGTGGGGTCTCAGGTCTCGAACAGCCTGGGGCCACCCAGGGGCGGAGCGCAGCGGGGACCCAGCCGAGGTCTGCCCCGCCCACGCGGGGCCGAAGCCCGTCGAATGACTCGGTGCAACGTGTTGGTGGCTGCTGCTGCTGCGGCGGCGGCGCGGGTTCTTCCGGGCTCTGCAGCTTCCTGCTGAGCACCGCGCAGCCGCCTCGGCCGCGGGAGCCCCCGGCGCAGGCCTCCGGGGTGCAAGCCTCCGGGGCGCAGATTTCCTGGGTGCAAGCCTCCCGGGCTCAGGCTTCCGGGACGCAGACCTCCGCACCGTGCGCACAGCGCACCATGAGCGCCCTGTCGCCGCCGCCGCCGCTGTCGCCGCCGCTGCTGCTGCTGCTCGCTCTCCTGGCTGCGCCCGTCGTCCTCGCTCGCACAGCCGAGTCCGCCTCGGCCTCACAGCCCGAAGCGGAGCACCAGCTTCCGCCTAGCCTGGGGAATGCCACCCGGCTGGGACCTGGCGTGACGGGCGGGGGCGGCTCCAATAGCAGCGGCGACGCCGTGGTGACCCGTATCTCCAGCCTGCTTCGCGATCTGCCCACCCTGAAGGCGGCGGTGATCGTGGCGTGCGCTTTCAGCGCGCTGCTCATCGCCTGCCTGCTGCTGCGCGTCTTCAGGTGGGTCGCGTCACCCCGCGCCTTGCTCAGCTGGCTCGGCGGGCGGTGTCGCCATGCTGCTGCCCCTGCGCGCCGGCCCCACCTGCGCGCACAGGCGCTCGGATCTTGGCGCGCTCTCGCCAGACGCGCACCTTTCTGCTCTCCCTGCGAGGGTGGGATCCGGAGGGAGGACGCGTGTAGTTGGTCCTTCCAGGTGCACGTTTCAGGAACCGTTTCCCCCTTGAAGGCCGTTCGGTGTGTCCCAGGTCCTAGATTCCACTGCTTTACTCTACTCGACGGTTTACACTCTGAGTTCTGACCACCTTCCGCGGAATTTATTTTTATGCCCACTTTATAGACGAGGTAACATTCAAAGAGGGGTGGCTTACACAGGTACTCAGCGGTGGAGGGATAATTTGGAGTAGGGTTCTCCTAACGTGAACCTCGCTCCTGTTCTCCCCCTACCATCTGCAGCTCATTTTCCCCTGTCCCACCCGCTAGTCCCCTCTTTTCACCTACAGAAAAGGGGAGAGGAAGGGATGCCTGAGGAACCTGGGGACGCCTGCTCTGCACCTGATTTGATACTAGGTTTCGGAAGGGTTGGTGACCCTCGACAGCTGCGACGACTTTCCATTGCTGAGCTTCTAGACTGAGCTGTCCCATTTACAGGGGCCTAAGACCTCAGGGAGGTTTTGTAGGTTGTTCAAGGCCAAGGAGAAAGTGTCCAGGAAATTCAGAGGATCCCTGGAATAGTGAGGCAGTCGGGTTCACAGGGGTGGTCAGTTGGCCATTTCACTGGAATGCTAGGGAAATCCTGGTTTGTAGGAAAAAGGCCAAATACATCCTGTTATTCCCACCAACCAGCCAGGAAATGTGTGTGTGTGTGTGTGTGTGTGTGTGTGTGTGTGTGTGTTGGTTACTGACCCCTCTGTCCCATACTGTTTGATGTCTGATAGCTAGCAAAGATAGGGCAAGGGACTCGTATCTTTGGGGAAGGCAAGAGCAGCAATTAGACCCAGGAAAGTCAGGGTTAGGAACTACGCGTAGAGAGGTCCTCTCAGTTTTGACGGGAAGTCTAGGCATTTCCTTTGGGGCCCATATGATGAAATGCCGGTCGTCTGTGAACAGAGAAGAGGGTCTGTGGTCTCGTGTTCCCTTACCACTTCCTGCTTTGGCTCACCCCAGCCTTCCCACTTCCCTCATTCCTGCTGATGAACTTCACTGGTTCTTTGTAGCCACAGCCTAGGCACGGAATTACCTATGTGAGGTGTTTGGGGCCCCTATACACTGGCCCAGTTCCCCTTACCTCTCTTAACCAGTTCTTCTGAGTCTTGTTTTAGCTCCTGCTTTTTGCTTTTATATCCATGGCCCTGGCTTGTGCTTTTCTATCTCTGGTTGGATCCTCTGCATCTTCCAAGACAGCATGCTGGACCCTGAGTGGTTTTCTTGGACAGCTGAATGGGGTCGTTGCTTTCTTATCTGGCTTGCCCAGCCCTAACCTTGTGCCTCTGTCACTACATCCTATATCCCACCATGCTGCATTGCCCAGTTCCCATGCTCAGCAAAGAGTCCTTGAGGGTGAGCTGCCCAGTTCATCTTTAGTGTTTCTGTGCAGAAGGAGGGGTTGGCATTCAGCTGAGGCAGCAACGTCTTTCACTGATTTCCTCACTGTTCACTTGGAGTGCGCGAACGTCTAGAGCAAGCAGCTCTGAGCCTGGAGGTCTGAAGCATTTATCTCAAAATAGTCCCAGCCCACACAGCTGTATACTTTTAAAAGAAGGCATTTGAACTATTTTGCCAGTCTGCTCTCTATTACCCAAGAATGGGGGAGAAGGCACGGCATCGTGTGGCCAGATGTGTGTGTTGAGGGGGGCAGGGCCATGAGTTTAAGTAGGAGATGTGGCACCCAGGCCTGGAAGGGAGAGTCCTTAGTTTGAATGTGGAAGGAAGGAGACCACTTCAGAAGATAAATGGCTTCTGGTTATGATCAGTATCCTCTTCCTGGAAAGGCAGGCTTGTTGAGTCTCTAGGCAGAGAACTGCCAATCTGGATTCTGATGGAGAAAGGATTTGTAGCGTTTTTGCAGCAGGGAAGGGCCTTGATGGTACCCAGTCCTCTAGTGTTCTTTTGGAGATGTTGTTCCTCAGAGTGTGGGACAAGTATTGGATTTCAGAACATCCCATGGTTCTGTATGGCTGAGGGCGGGGCTGCACCTTGACTCTGCTGTGGGGTGCTCGGTTCTGTGACTGTTGTCTATAGTCATGTTCCCCTGTGCACTTGATTAACTGGGCGTCCAGAACAACTGGTCTGCTGGCTAGGGGTCTTTTGTACCTGCTTGCTTTCCATTACTTAGCTGTAGGCCCTGAGTCCTGGTCTTCCAGTCACCCAGAACTCCCAAGAGCATTTCATTCCCGTTTAAACTGTGCCCGGTGAAGTGGCCCCACCCACCATTGCTTTCACCTGGGCTGCATCTTCTCCTTCTCTCCTGGGTCACAGTAACGTTGTTTAGGCTGGGGTTCCTGGCTGATCCCTGTTGCTCTGCACTTCATCCTCCCTCTTCTGCTGGAGTGATGGTCTCATTCTTTGATTCTCTCAGTCTCCTACATCAAATTCTTGGACCTGTGGGCAAGGCCATCTCTTCATGATTGGCATTGTGTTTGTTCTTGAGCCTTTTATAAGTTCTGCCCAGTGCTCCTCTGCCCTTAGCTGTGCTGGACCCCAAGGGCTCTCTAGTGGCATCATGTGATCCTGTATCTCTCTCTCTCTCTCTCTCTTGGATTGGCTTTTCCAATCCTATAAGGTCCCAGTTTCTCCTTTGCTATCCAATCTGGTATCCATTAGCCACTTGTGGTTTGAGAGAACTGGAAACACAACTTTCTGAACTGGGAGGTGCTGTAATAATGAGATACATGTGGAATTTATTAAGGGATGCTTGACTTTTTTTCTAAGTCTTTGAAGTAATGGTATTTTCTTTCAAATTATAAAATTATACAATTTTGATGTATGGGTTAAATATATTAAAATTAGGGCTGGGGATGCCATTCAATGGCACATGTACTCTCTCTTTCTCTCTCTCACACACACACGTTCACACGCACATGAGTACAAGTGAGCATGCATACACGCACAAGTGTCTGACAGGTTTAACCATGTCTTCTGTTCCTTTTGTTGAACCTAGAAAGCTGGTCTCAAGATCAAGCAATTCTTCTGCCTTAGTCAGGATTTCTACTGCTGCGACAAAACACCATGACCACAAAGCAAGTTGGGGAGGAAAGGGTGTATTAGGCTTACACTTCAGCATTGCTGTTCATCACTGAAGGAAGTCAGGACAGGAACTCAAACAGATCAGGATCCCGGAGGCAGGAGCTGATGCAGAGGCCGTGGAGGAGTGCTGCTTACTGGCTTGCTTCCTCTGGCTTACTCAGTCTGCTTTCTTAGAGAACCATGGGCTGGGCCCTCCCTCATTGATCACTAAATGAGAAAATGCCTCTAGAGGGATCTCATGGAGGCATTTCCTCAACCGAGTCTCCTTCCTCTTCGATGACTCTAGCTTGTGTCAAGTTGACACATAAAACCAGCCAATATACCTCCTGCTTCAGCCTCCCAAGTGCTAAGATTACAGGCATGAGCCACCAGGTTTGACTCTAGTTTTTTGTGTATTGCTGAAGGCTCTGGTTGTGTAAAACGTACCACGAACTCAGAAAGTTAGGGAAAAATATTGTGTTGGCTTTTCATGCTGCTGTGTCAAAAAAAAAATCCTGATAAAAATGGGGGCTGAGCACGAACTGTTGATCTGAACTCATGGTTTCAGAGGTATCTGGGCCCCAGTGCTGTGGACCTGCGGTGAGGCAGGGCATCGTGACCAGGAGGTCAGGGTGGAGCACAGATGCTCATTTTCTGATCATTGGGAAAGAGAGAGATTGGCCGAATATGTTGTTCCGCTCTGCCTCTTGCCTGGGTTCCTCTGGGATGCCAAGTCTATACAACCAGCTCGTTGCTGACCCTCTTGTGTTTTCACTTGGGAAGACTCCTTGGTCAGGCCCCCTTCACTCAAGTCCCCAAACCCACTTGAGTTTTGAATTTCCTGTCCCTCTGCAATACCAGGCTGCTGACTGCCAAGGGCAGGGCTTCCGTGGCTCTCTCGCACCTAGTATCATTCCAAGAATAGGCTGGCATTTAATAAAGATATTTTTAGCAAAAGAATGTTGACCTCCCAAGTATTTTACATTGTTGATGACTCTCCAAGTGTCCCCTGTGACTATTTGCATGGCCAATGTGGGATGCCTATGGGGTAGGGGTTTGGGTGGTACCTCTTCATTGTCTTAGCAATGCAGAAAAACTGGGGAAGAGAGTGTGGTGTCTTTGCTTTTAAATTAGCGCGCTGTCTTCCTGATTGTCTTCCCTGGTGGAGTCACCTTGCTAGACAACAGAAAAAACTTGGATCCAAGTTTAGTAAAAGGAAAGATCCATGTCGTGAAAACCAGGAACTTCTAGTTAGGCAGCCACACGGCTAAGGTCCACATGTGTTTCACTTTGATGTTCTTATTCTGATGCTAACAATTAGAAGACGATGAAATGCGTGCATGTTGGGATCTTCAGAGCAGTTCTGTCTCATAGTGAAAAATTTTAAATAACTTATGTAGAGGTGAGTGTGGTGGTGGACACCTGTAATTTCAACATTGAGGAGGCTGAGGCAGGAGGATCATGAGTTGGAAGCTAGCTGGTACACAGTATGACCTTGCTGAAACAAAACCCCCAAACCAAGACATATCCAGCAGTTGACACTGTTTAAAAGAATATGGTCATCTGTGACGGCTTCATGCTGAGTGTCAGCTTGGCAGACTGTAGAACCATCTAGAGGATGAACCTTTACGCATGTCTGTGACAGAGTTCTTAGATTGGGTTTGTTGAGGTAAGTGGATACACTTTAAATGTGGTCAGCCCTGTGGCCTGGGCCGGGGTGCCAGTTAGAGTGAAAGGGAAGACTGCTCTGGGCATCAGGGTTCCCAGCTCTCTGTTTCCTGACTGCGGGTGCCGTGTGACCGGTGCCTCCTGCTCCTGCCACCACGACGTCCCCCCCCACCCCGTGCTGCATTGTACTTTCAAAACCTGAGCCGAAAAAGACCCTTCCTTCATTAAGGGCTGTGTCAGGTACCCTGGAACAGCAACAGGGCGGATACAGAATATGTAATTCTCTAGAGCTGCTAAAAGCAATGACATGGGACGGTGGTGGTGTGAACTGAATAAGACTTGGACTATGGGAAAAATAGTGACAGTGGCACTATTGGCCATGTGTTGTTGAATGCAGCAGATTATAAGCGGCATGAAAGTATGGGTTCATTTCACTCAATTATAAATATATGCATATATGAATGTGCAAAGAAATATATTAGCATGTGCACATACCTGTACATGTGGGTGACTCTTCCTTTATGTATTTCTATTCATGGTTTGATTCTGTATCACCGGGACTCCTTTACAGTTCTAAGTCATGTGTTCGTGCATGCACACTGTATCCTAGGACATGTCTGAAGACCAGTAGGAAAAAAGGGCATACCCCTGGCGATGGGATTCCTGTGTTCTCCTACTTGGTTTCCCTGGTTGGGTACCAGGGTATGCTCTGTGCATCCATGCCTGGGGTTCCTCTGTGCCCGACACTCAGGATTACTGATGCTTTCCCACGTGTTGGATATACTGTAGCATCTCTTTGCTTTGGTCTCCATTTCTTTAGTGTCTGCTGGACCCGAACAGCTCTCTCTTTCTTCCCATGCTTCTTTTGTGTGTGTGCCAACACACACAAGCATGTAGAGGCCCGAGGAAGATGCTGGGTGTCTCCTCTGTGGCCCTACACTCTGTCCTCTTAAGATAGAATCTCTCACTGATCTAGGAGTTCACCAGTTTTTCAGCGAATGATGACTTATCAGCAAACCCCTGTTGATCCTCCTGTCTCCATCCACCCAATGTGGGGTTACAGGCGTCTCCCCAGGCACACCCAGTTTTTTTAGTGGGTTCTAGGAATCTGAACTCTGACTTTCATGCTTGTATGGCAAATGCTTTTACCCAGTGAACCCCAGGACCCATACTTCATCTGATTTCCCTGTCTGTTTGTTATATTTCCATTTCTGTGATAAAATGCTGTGACCGAGACCAAGGCACCTTACAAAAGTTAATTGGGCTTTGGTTTTAGAGGGTTAGCGTTCATGATGCTTCTATGTATTAATAAATCTTTTGATTTTTATTTAGTTTTACTTTCTATTACAGAAAACTTATTTCTCTCTCTCTCTCTCTGTGTGTAGGTTAGAGACAACTTGTTGGAGTCAGTTCTCCCCTTCTACCATATGGGACCCAGGAACTGAACTCAGTTCCTTAGGATGGGTGACAAGAGCAGTTATTCCCTGAGCCACTTTACCTGCCCCATGTGTTAATACTTTACTATCAAGGGAAACTCTAGCTAGGAGGTCAAACCTGGAGAGAACGGTGGCTTGACTCCAGAGCGCCCTCTGGTGGGTGTGATCACTTGGTGTTTGTGAGTATCCTGGAGGTCCTGGAGGTGGGCAGACACGTCTGTGTTGGCTGCTTGATGCCTTTCGTGAAAGAGCAGGAGGGAGATTTTTATCTTTTAAGGAGCTATGTGTATTTTTTTTCTTACCTTTTTGACATTGGGTGCTGGTAGCCTTGTGTGGATTCAAGGATATGAGACTCATAGACCCGAGACTACAGAGACCCTTTGCCCCAGAGGTTCCCCCATAATATCTCTTTCATTGAGCGTTGAGAATTGAACCTTACTCTCCCGTGATGTGGCTGCCATCCAGGGAAACCGCAGCTTCCCTGCTCCCTGGCTTGGCTGCTCTCCCGGTTTTACAGTACAGGGCACTGTTTCTCTTCTGTCTCTGGTGACTGCGTGCCCAACCCCTTCTTATTTCAAAATCTCTGTAAAATCCTCTTATCTGAAAGGATTTGTTTTGGCGCTTCCCCAGGGATTGGGAAGACAAAGTTGAGGTGATCTAGCATTGCCTGGTGTGGTGGCGAGGGAGTAGCCACCATGTTCTGGAGACAGTGACGCCTTGTATACCCAAGTTGCTATCTAGGTCTTGGAGAAGGGGGCTAAAGTTTCCTACTTGCCTTGTGTTTCCCAAATTTTCTATTATTATTATTCATAATAAGGAGAAAAGTTAGATATAAGTATTAACTCTAGGGCTGGGCAGGGTGTGTCAGGAGGACCCCTCCAATTCAGCCTAGCTGAATTGATGAACTCCAGCCTCTGTGAGAGAGCCTGTCTCAGAAACCAAGGTGGAGAGTAATTGAGGAAGACAATCAGTGTCAACACACATATGCATGCACACGCCCGTTTGGATGTTTGCATACACATGCAACACATATAATCATCATTACTTATGTAGCCACAAGCATCAAGGGTAGTACTAGGGCTGAACAGCTCTCAGATATGGCTTTCCGGTTTGCTTGTTGGCAATGTGAGCGTTCTCTGAACTATGTTAGGAATCCACTCTCCATTATTAATTACATACAGTACATGCTTCTGAGACCTAGTGGGATATTTAGGATATCATGTCAACCACATCCCGGTTTCTCCTTCAGGCAGCCGAGTGTCCTACGGTACCAAAAGCTATGGCTCTGAAGACAGAGGTAGTTTCTTCTTCTTTTTTTAATATTTATTTATTATGTATACAATATTCTGTCTGTGTGTATGTCTGCAGGCCAGAAGAGAGCATAAGACCTCATTACAGATGGTTGTGAGCCACCATGTGGTTGCCGGGAATTGAACTCAAGACCTTTGGAAGAGCAGGCAATGCTCTTAACCACTGAGCCATCTCTCCAGCCCCCAGAGGTAGTTTCTACTTGACCTTTTGTCTTGTTTCTGCTCGTGAGCAAGGCAGCCATATGGTCAAAATAATCAGGCAGCTGTATGTACCTCCAAGCATGTTTCAAGCGAAATTGGTAATCATCTCAGCTGAGCCCTTTTGACCGCTCAGCTCCCCAGCAAAGATGGTATCGTGTGACCACCCTTATGAATAGGCCTTTTAGGCACGGACACCTGCCTCTAGTTCCTTCTAACAAATTGAAAAGGGAAGAACAAATCCCTCTTTAATGTAACCCTGAGCCCCTGGCTTACATGGCGTTTTCATTGACGCCCTGGCATACATACTCCTGGCAGTGTAGGTTCTTGTGATACCAGACATGTGTAAGGCTAAGTGGGAATGGGATTGGCTGGGCTAGGGTGGAGTGAATGTGTCGCACCAGAAGGGAAACCCTCCTGGATTTAAGCAGTAGCTTCTTGAGTTGTGTGTTTAGTTTTCTGGTGCATGCTTAGGTCTAAACCTTTGCAAGGGGACATTCTGGGAGCAGCATTTAAAATCATGTTCTTTCTTACGGTTTCACTTAAAAAGCAACCACAACATCTCCTAATCTAAAGGCAGTCTGCAAGGAATCCAGACTTCATGTTTATATTTTGGGGCTGTGGGGAGGAGGAAGCCCATTCTAGGTAGGTGTGATTCAGAGGAGAGTGGGATACAGAGAACTCTGGCAGTGTTCCCCCAGATCTGGGAGGCCTTGGGTCCTGTAGCCTCTCAGGTGTGAGCTTTCTCCACATTCAGCGCTCTGCTTCTGCAGAACCGCCCCCCCCCCACTTCTGCACTGTACAGTTGGAACAGAAACCCATAGCTGGGAGAGCTATAACCCCAGGCGTTTGTGTGCTCAGCTGTGCTCTCCCGGGCCTCCAGGATATGGCAGGCGGCCTTTGGCCTGTCAAATGGGTCTCTCTAACACTTAGCCCAGCAGCAAGGAGACAGCTTGGCTGAGAGACAGCGCATTCTTCCTAGTGTTTCACAAGTGCCTCTGTGAACACAGGGTGCTGTGCTGAACAGGGAGCACCCCAGAGACCCAGGAACATCAGTAGGCAGGGCAAGATAGCACCTTTATTGCTATCTGGTGGGAAGGAAGCAGGGAGTCACAACAGGGGAGTCCCAAATCAAAAGTGTCTTTGGCTGGAGGGAGAGTGGCCTGGGAAGGCCCTGTAGTAGAGCAGGGGAGATTCGGACTTAGCAGTGGGAAGGGGGGTCTCCTTCCAGGCTTGGATAGGCAAAGCAAGTGGAATGGTTAGTTCTAACTGTCAGCACAGTTTCGAATTGTCGGGGAAGAGAGTCCCAATGAGCTGTTGTCAGATTCTCGGGGTCAGATTGGCCTACAGGCATGTCTGTAAGGGATTGTCTTGGTTGCATTGGCAGATGTGGGAACTAGCTTGCTGTGGGTCCTGGATTGCCTAGGAATTGCAAAGGTAAACTGAACAGTAGACACACATGCATTCATCCTCGTTGCTCTTGACTGTGGATGTGCGTAGCTGCTTCAGGTTCCTGCTTGACTTTCCCAAGTTAGCGATGGACGGTAACCTGGAATTCTGAGCTGAAATAGAACTATCTTCCCTGAGGACCTCATTGTTACACAGTTCTGTGCTGGGCGGTTTATGTTTCCTGCTCCAGGTAAGGGCGCTTTATTGGGGTTCCCATTTTATAGGTGAGCAAATCAAGTCACCGAATGTGGATGTGTCTCGCTTAAAGGCGAGAGCTGAATGGGGAAGGGGAAGAAGGGGAAGGGTCCAAGTCATGCTTCTTCTGTTGAAATATATTTGGAAAACACCCAATGCTTTCCAGAGGATTTGGCATGCTGGAGGAAACTGAGGGATAATTGAATACAGGGTGAAATATTAAAGGGCTGTTTTCAAAAGAGTGGTCCAGAGGAGTTCTTAGGTACGGAGTGAGTGGCTGAAGAGTGATTGGGTGCAATGGGGGTGCATGGTGTCTAAGGAGACCTGCAAAAGGTGTTGGAGAACCATATGGCAAGGCCAGAGGGCTGAGTGATGCTGAGAAAAGGAAAGCATCTGGAGACTCAGGGTGTGCTGTATTTGTTTGGGAGAACAAGAGAGAGCATCCTATAGAGTATGAGGATGACGGGTCAGGGGGCAGTTGGATTGGAAGCTCCTAGATCTGTAGTTGAGATCTTATGAGTTGTCTGGCTCATGTCGTCTAACACCTAAGGCCGCGGTCCTGACTGCCTGTATTGGGATAGATCTACAGTTGGTACCATTTTGCCAATCCCAAAGGAGTGGAGACAGGAAGCAGATTGGTTTGCTGATCATGGCAAAATTGCCAGGGAAGGGGGGGGGGATCCTGGCTGATGGGCATATCATTACATCTGTCAGGGCTCATATAGGCTTAGAGTGGAATTATTAAATATCACCCATGCTTGGCACTCAAGACCATACAAACCACAGCTAAGAAACTGAGACAAATTTTGCCAACAGAAGGCCTGGGACTTGCAAATCCAGGCCACAGACAGGTATGCTAGTCTGTTTGGTTTTGATCCGATACTGATTTTGAAAACTGGAAGAGCCAAGAATACTTAATGTAAAGATTTGGGGTCCCTCTTCTCTTGCTAGGTGAGAATGCTTGGTGGTGTAGTGGCAGTGGACCTCAGCCCAGGAAGGGACAGGAGCTGGCTGCTGCTGCCCCCTTTACGCTGGGCATGGCACTGATCTTTTTATTATTATTTTTACATTTATGGATTTATTGTGTGGGTGCACAAATGTGTGTGCTATTTGTGCATTTATTGTGTGTTTGCACATGTAGGCGAGCATGTGCTGCAGTGTGTGTGTGTGTGTGTGTAGGAAACTTGTGGGAGTTGATATTTACCTTCCATCATGCGGGTCCCAGAGATCTAACTCAGGTGATCAGGCCTTTCAGCAAGCACCTTGACCCACCGAGCTGTTTCATTGACTCCAGACACTGCTCTTGGGGCCTTTGATTTGAAGGCAGTGCTTAGTCACCATCTGTCATCATGTTTGTTCCCATGTTTATGTCACACCATTTCCACTTCAAGGGTTTCCTGTATTTACAGGTCACTGTGGCATTTGAGTTGTTGACTTGCTGCTTTGAGTCACAGGGCTGGGTCCATGCAGGTACACTGGGGCAGCAGCATGGGGAGGGGCGGCACCCTGACCAGGTGAGGAGTGGGTGCCTACAAAGAATCTCAACACAGCCTCCAGGAGGCCCAGGCGGAGCCGCGGAGGCAGAGATCCTAAAGTCATTGCTGCAGCAAAGGGACAATCCCATGTTTCATGTGACTGTGTTAAATTGAAGTTGCCCATCTGGAGTAGAGCGAGATGAGATTCAGATATTGCTGGCTTGTGGAGACTACCTTACAGGACGGGCACTTGTCAGATGGAGCTCCTGGATGCTGCAGCCTGGGTTCAGGGGAAGGTTCCTGAGATGGGGAAGGGGCGCTGGCTTGAAGAAATGAACTGTCCGCCCCCCAGATGACTTTCGTACAAGTGACCAGTCCCAAGTAGCTCCAGATATCTTTATTTATGTATCAAAACAAGCATGTTCCATACTAACAAGTTTTTCCCAGCCTCCAACGTTAACCTCCAGCAAAAAAACAAATATGTCAAATATGTTTTTCTCGACTTTTACATCGAAACATCTTTAAACCAAAACCAATACTTATCATTTTGCTAACTTGGCCAAATATTGATCCAGGTACATCCTGTCTTTACAAAACTAGAGGTGATAAACATAGGCACATTTTCAAGAACACCAATCTCATTCAAAGCATATTTACAGAAATGGGTGATTTGCCTCGGCTCCCGTCAGCACTGAATCAGAACAGCTCCCGGGGTCTGCAGTGACAGCTGGCATCCCAGGACAAGACACTTGAGAAGCATCAGCTCCCAAGAAATCATAGGGGAAAACATTTGAGAAAAAATGGGGTTCCCATGAATGATCACATCTGTCCCATGTATGACTGATAAAATGATACTAAAACTGCCAAGAGAATCATCAGTTTTGTGAGAGAGCATGAAGGCTGCGTGGTCCCAGCAGTATTCTGTGCTGTCCCAAAGCCCACTGGTTCTTGCCAAGTGAGACTGTCCCTGTGGGCTTTTGCCTCGTCTGGAGACCATTGGAAAAGCACTCATATACTGGTCTGAAACTAGGCTGCTGTGCTCAGGGCAGGTTGCTGGGAAAGGGTGCATTGGTAACAGGCAATGGTGGCTTTTCTGTCGAGACCCCAGCTAACCTGGGACTCAGGTACCTCTTCTGTAAGGGATCCTGCAGAGGCCATGACTGGAAAGGGGGATGCTGGGGTCCAATTATACCATTTCTTCTAGTTTAGTTGCTTTTCTAGGGAAGGCCCAGTTACTTCTCATGTTCTGAGGAGCAGGTGCAGAGAGAGGTCAAAACTCAGATATGTCCTTAGAACCCTGGCTACAACCCGGGCCTCAAGGCTCACCTGCAGGGTGTTCTCCTACCTATGCTCCGCAGCTGCTTGCTTGGTCTCCCCAACTCCCACATTCTGTTTCCATTTTCTCGACTGAGTTTTCCTCATGTCAGAGGTGACACCACCCTTAGCTTCCAGCTACAGCAGGGTTTTGGGGCTTAATGCTGATATAGCTGAGGTGGAGGAGCGTTGGGCTGCTGAATGTGAACCCTAAAGTCACCCGGACAGGGGAATATAGCAAGGTGGAGTAGCCATGCCAACCCTGGGTGGGTTCCAGGAGGGGCAGCCGAGTCCATTTCAAATTCAGTGATCTACTTTGAATTTTTGGCATTTACTTACTTCTTTAAAATGCAGAACTTGGTCTGGGGAATGTTGGTAGAATGCTTGTGTAGCATGCATGAATGCCCGGGTTCATAAAATCGGGAAGATGGTCCCTGCCTGTTATCGCAACACTCAGGACACAGGTGCAGGAGGCAGAATTCAGGGTAATACTTGGCTATATAGCAAGTTTGAGGGCAGCCTGAACCCCTGTCTCAAAACAACAAAATCCAAAACAGATAGTTTATTCATGTGGTTCAAACTGCACAAGGAATAGGAGTAGATAGTAAAAAAATTTTCATGTGTCCATAAGCTATTTTTTAACTAGATACTGTCAATTTCTTGTAAATATTTCAAGAAAGATTGTGAGTATAGAGACAAGTTAATGTAATAGTCTCTCTCTCTGTCTCTCACACACACACATACACGCACACATGCACGCATGCACACCGTCACTGAGATTTACTTCACCGGCTACGCAGATCATCCTTTAAATCATTCAACACTGTGTTGTTTAGGTGATTTCATAGAGTTATGCATCCATCACTAAGGTCAATTTTAGATTGTTCATCACTCCAGGCAGAAACCCTGCATCCATCGAGGCTCGCTCTCCATATGCCTTTCCCAGCTCTGGGCAACCACCGATTGACTCCCGAGTCTGTGGGCATCTCTCTTTGGACTGTCACATGGCTGTAGTCACATCACATGTGGTCTGTTCTACTCAGCATTGTTTTCTCAGGGTTCATCTGAGTCGGTTTTACCCCTCCCCCGAGTAGTAGCTTCCTATTTAGTTACCGTACCACCTTGTCTTCTTCAAGATCAATCTATGTTTAAAAATTATGGGTATATATGAGTGTCTGTGTAGGGATGTTTGCATGAGTGCAGAGGCCAGAGGCATTGGATTTTCCCGACAGCTAGAGTTACAGGTGATTTTGAGCTGCCCGATGTGGGTGTTGGGAACCAAACTTGGGTTCTCTGCGGGAGCTGTACATGCTTTTAACTGTGGAACCTTCTCTCCAGTTCTGTACACCACCTTCATTTATCCGCTTGTGGTGGTCTGAATGAGAATGGCCCCCACAGGCTCGTCTATTTGAATGTTTGGTCCCGACTTGGTGGACCCATTTGGGAAGGGTTATGAAGTGTGCCCTTGCTGGAGGAGGTGTGTCATGGGGGTGGGCCTTGAGGTTTCAGAAGTCCATCCCATTCCCAATTGGCCCTCTTGCTGCCTCTTGCTTGTCCATCAGGATATAAACTCCCAGCTACAGCTTCAGAACCATGGCTGCCTGCCTGCTACCATGCTCCCTGCCACAATGGTCAAGGACACTCACCTTCTGAAACTGCAAACCCCCAGTAAACCTTTTTTCCTTTAGTTGTTGTGTCTTATCACAGCAATCGAAAAGTACCCGAAGATGCTATATTCTCAGTTGATAAATATTTGAATTGTTTTTGCTTTTTGGCCATTACGAGCAATGCTGCACTGAACATTTGCATGTGTTTGTGTGGACGTATGATTTAATTCCTCTTGGGTGTGGAGCTAAGGGAAGACCTTCTTGGTCATTTGGTAATGCCAGTGCTTAGCGTTTTAAAAAGCTGATGGCTGTTTAGGATGATGACCCTCATACTATTCTGTGTCTCGCTAGAAGCACACGGAGGGTACGGTTTCTTCATATCCTTGCTAACCTTGGCTGCTGACTGTCTTTTTTGATCCTAGAGAGTGTGAAGTGTTACCCCACTGTGGTTTGGTTTGCACTGTGCTGTTTGATAATGGCGTGACTTTCCCTGCATGAATTTATCGGCCATTTATATGTTTGCTTTAGAGAACTATTAAGATCTTCTTGCCTAGAGACTGGGGGAGATGGTTCAGCGGGTAAGAGCTCTTGCTGCTGAAGCATTAGGATCTGAATCTGAACCCCCTAGCGCCTGTGTAAAAAGCTAGGTGCGGTCACGTGACCATGTAACCCCAGTGCTGCACACTGCGTGTGAGGTTTGAGAGCAGAAGATAGAAGGATCCCCAGGCTTGCTGGCTGCAAACCTGATTCCAAGTTCAGTGAGAGATCCTGTCTTGAGGAAGTAAGGTGGAGAATGGTAGAGCAAGACACCCAGAGTCCTCCTCTGACTGCACATGTGCATGGCCGCACACATTAGCGCGCACACATACAATCTATAGCTCATATCCACACACCAACACTCTTGCTGGTAGTTTATATCAAGTTGATATAAATTAGAGTCACTTGGGGGATCTCAGTTGAGGAACTGCCTCTATTAGATTAACCTGTGGACAAACCTATAGGGCATTTTTTTTGATTAATGATTGATGTAGGCAGATCCACCCCATTCTGGGTGGTGCTTTCCCTGGTGAGGTGGTCTTGGGTTGTATAAATAAGCAAGGTGAGTTAGATAGAGAGCAAGGCATTAAACAGTATTCCTCCATGGTTCTGGCATCTGCCCCTGCTTGGGTACCTGTCCTGACTTCCCTCAGCAACAGACTACAATCAGGATATATAAGCCAAATATATCCTTTCCTTCCTAATCAGTGTTTTATCACATTAGAAACCTAACTAAAACACACACACAATAAAAAATGATATCACCATTTCATTATTGAGATGTAAGAATATTTCTGTGTTGCAAATGCAATTTTATCCCATTTCTGGCTCTTTTCACTTTTTGAATGGTGTTCTTTGAAGCACTACATTTTTTTTATTTTGATGAAGTCCAATTTATCTATTTTTTTCTACTTTAGCTTCTGATGTCCTAACCCAAGGTCACAAAAGCATATCCTATGCTTTCTTCTGTGAATTATAATATAATGAATAATAGCTTTAGTTCCGAGATATGTCTTATGTATTCATGTACTTTTCCAGAAAATTCTATGAGGTAATTTTTGTATATGATGGCTTAATGTTTTACGTGTTCTATGGGGGCAGCGGCTTCCAAATTTTGCATGTGGATACCTTCTCTTTCTTCACACATATACTATGTGTCTCATCTTGGATTATATAAATATTAATCTTGCATATATGAGAGATGTTTCTTGTCCATGTAGAGACAGCAGCTCCGTGTCAACAATGTGGAGACTTCATGCTTCGTGTGGCCAGTCTCTTACTAATGGGCACTTGTATGTCACATTATGTAGGCTGAATATGGTTAAGGCTGTTTCCCAAAAGGGAAATTCTTGGTGAGGTTTGTACCACTGTAAACAACAGGTGTTACTGAACTGTGTGTGTAACAGCCTGTGTACCCAGTAGCATCATGAGAGGACCTGTTTCCCATGCCCCGCCCATTGTGTATCTTTAGTCATTTTGATGTTTGCTAAGCTGGCAAGTGGATAATGGGATCTCTTTAAAGGCTGAATTTGCCAGATGCACAACCATTTGCTTGCTTTTTCTCTGCCTGTGACCTGCCTGCTTTTATATTCTTTGACACATTTTTCAATTAGATGATTGGCCTCTTTTATTGATTTGTAGATACTCCCTCTGTCTGTTAAGGAGGTTAGTTTACATCTGTACTGCAAATTGGATAGATTTTCCAAGCATATTGTTTATCTTGACTTAAGTTATTATTATTATTTTTCCCCGTGCCCCCTGCTGACTTAAATTATTTTTCTATGTTTGAATTCAGCACCCTTCTCTTTCTATGGCATTTGGATCTCTTCCATGTTTTGTGCTAACAGTTTTATTTCCTACCCTTAAGTCTATCTATCTCATTTATTATGATAGAGTATGAGATATTGGTGGCTGTAAGCAAAACACTGGATAAATGGCTTTCTCCGAACCATAGTGCCACCTTCATGCTATGTTGGGATGTAGTAGTGTCTGCCTCCCGGTGCTCTGGTCCACTACAGCGTCTCTTTGTGGGTCTGTAACTCAACGCTGTGATTGTGGCTTCGCTGTGTGGAAAAACCAATTCCCTCCATTACTTCTCCTTTGCAGAAGGCTCCTGGCTCTGTGTCCACTTCTATGTTTGGCTTTGTGTTTGTTTGAGGTGGGGGAGGGTCTCCCTGTGTAGCCCAGGATAGCCTTGATCTTCCTGCCTTAGCCTCTGGATGCTGGAATTACAGGTGTTTACCAGCACTGGAATCAGTATGTCTAGATTTCCCAGCAAAAATCTTGTTAGTATTTTATTGTATATCATTAAATGTGTAGGTTAGGTTAATTTAGATGGGTCAGTGTCTCCATGAGACAGAAGCTAAGCATGCCTTCCTTCCATGCACAGATGTCTTCTGGTGGCTTTTCGTTGTAGTAGGAACTGCTGGGCAACCAAAGGAACTTGGGGCTGTCTTTATAGTCACCTGTGAAGTATCACAGACTGCCTGCACTTCTCAGGGGTGGATGCACCCAGACTCTGTGTATATCTGGGCATACTCAGCACTTCCTGTCCTTTGCTGGTGTGGGACAAGTTCAATACTTGAGTCCCACTTACTAGGTTAGGCTCCTCAGCATCTCCTGGTTTTTCTTTCCTTAACTTCATAGTATGAACCCTCCTGCATTTCTAGCATCAGGCTATGACGACATCATGTGTATTGTTGTGCTAAGCCCATTGTGGTAGCTGCTTTTACTGTCAGCCCAGGGGAGAGGATGGTAGAGGACCAGGCATACTTACAAGTCATAGGTGGATTGTGTCCCACAGTAGGGCTGTTGAAGGGGTCAGAACAAGGTTTAGGTGTCCTTAATGATCTCAAGAAAATATGGGGGAAAACTTAAGGTCCTATGGAGTGGGTTGGTTGGGTGATCCACCATCAGAACCCTAGAACATGGAAAGAAACAGCTGTGAGGACGTTTGCTTTTAGGATGAGTAGCTTATTCACAGGCACAAAGACAAGGGCCAGGATTCAAGCCTCTGTCTCTGGACTCTTTGGTCTATGTCTCTGACTGCCATGCCCCAAACTGAGCCCACTCGCTGGGGATCAGTGTTGCTCTGCCCTGCCTTGTCGGGGAGTGCAAGTCTGGAAGGGTTCTTTCCAAGTTGCTCTGCTGGTCCCGGAGCTTGCTCCCCAGCTTCCTTGTTTGTCTAAATGAAGCTTGCAGGCTCATTGGAAACTTGATTCTGGCCAGCTGTTGGAGAGCCCTCTGAGTAAACAAACCTGGGGATGACATTCCAGAGTGGAAGAATTTTAAAAATGTATTTATTTTGTAATACCTCCCTCTTGTCTTTTCATTAATCTTCTTTTTATTTTAGAGGATTTTATACCTGTATACAGTGGGATCACACATACTCATATACTCCCCTTTTCTCCTCTCCAGCTCTAAGATCTTCAACATGTCCCCCTTACATCTTCAGGTCTTTTTGTGTGTGTGTGTGTGTGTGTGTGTGTGTATGTGGGGAGTATGTATTTATAACCTGTTAAGTCTGGCTAGTGCTGCCCCATATGTAAGTGGGCGTGGAGCCCTTTACTGGAGCACAGGGATCCTACCAGTGCCCATATTTTCAAAAACAATGATCCTCTCCCAGCAACTGTCTACTGCCAATAGCTTCCCAGTAAGGGGCAGGGCCTGGAAATCATCTACCACATCTCTGCTGGACTTTTGGTTCACTTGATCATGTGCCGGCAGCCACAGCTGCCATGAGTTCCCGAGTGTGATGGTTATCTCCATCATCTCTGTCTAGGACACAGAATCTCACAGCACTCCCCCACATCTTCCAGCTCTCCCATTCTTTTTGCTTCTCCTTCCACGGTATCCTCTGAGCCTCAGCTGGGATTGGGAGGGGTTGATACAGATGCCCCATTTAGGACTGAGCACGTGGTCTCTTATTCTTAGTATTGTGACCAGTTATGTATCTCTCTGTTGACTGCTGCTCACTGCAGAAAGAAACCTCTCTGACCAAGACTGAGAACCACCCAGGTCTGTGGATGTAAACACATGTGTGTAGGAGACTCTTTGAAAACATGACCATTTAGCAAAATAACAGAAGCAGCCTCTCCCTTAGGCTCTCTGATTTCTCTAGCTCTGGGCTTTTGGTCAGGTTTATAGTACCAGGCATGAACTCTCCCTGTGGAGCAGGCCTCACTACTGATCAGAAAGTGGTTGGTTACCCCCACAACAATCATGCCACTGTTACACAATTGGGTACACCTTGCCTGGCAGGCTGCTGCTGTAGCAAACAGGGTCCAATTCTGAGTAAGGCAATTGACATCTTTTTCTCTTCCAGAAGCTTCTACAGCACCTTCCTGCATTGTGACAGCTTGCCAGCAGGGAGGAAGTTGACTGTTGGTTCAAGATCAATTTCTCTATGTCCTGTAGTTCAAGTGTGTGGTGTCTTCAGCAAGAGTCTTCCCATGTAGTTTGGTGGGTAATCCAAGACAATGATAATACTCTGTATTGTTTTGGATGTCTCTGGGACCTCCTTTGACTCAGCTCGAAACGAGAGATGCAAATGGGTAGAAAACACTTTAAGAAGAATTCTACATCCTCAGCTACCAAAAGTGTCTCAGTTAGGGTAGCTATGAAGAGACACCATGACAACAACGACTCTTATAAAGGAGAACATTTAACTAGGGCTGGTTTGCAGTTCAGAGGTTTAGTCTATTATCAGTTGTGGCAAGAAGCATGGCAGCGTGCAGGCAGGCACGGTCTGGAGAAGGAGCTGAGAGTTCTACATCTTGATCCGCAAGCAGCAGAGGGGACCGTGTACCACACTGGGCATAGTTTGAGCCCTCAAAGTCTGTCCCCACACTGACACACTTCCTCCAACAAGGCCACTCCTAATAGTGCCTCCCCCCATGGGCCAAGCATTCAAACACATGGAGCCATTCAAACTACTACAGAAAGGCAAATTAAAACTACTTGATGATTCCGTCCATCTTAGGGTACTGCTGATGTGACAAGACATCATGACCAAAAACAGACTGGGGTGGGGATGGAGGTGGGGGAAGGATTTATTTTGCTTGTACTTCTCCATCACTGTGCATCATCAAAGGCAGTCAGGGCAGGAACCTGGAGGCAGGAACTGAAGCAAAATCCATGAAGGAGCACTGTTTACTGACTTGCCCGTTATGACTTGCTCAGCCTGCTTTCTTATATAGCCCTGGACCGCCAGCCCAGGGGTGGCACCACCTATAATGATCTAGTCCCCCCCCCGTCAGTCACTAACTAAGAAAATGCTACAGGCTTACCGGCCTGCAGCCTGATATTATGGATCTATTTTCTCAGCTGAGGCTCCCTCCTCTCAGGTGACTCTAGCTCTTGTCAAGTTGACAGAAAAACTATCTGGCACACCCAGTCAGAATGGACATCATCAGTGACGTGAGTGACAAATGAACCCAAAGTGGCTGTAGCAGAAGCCGGAGCTTTTACATACTGTTGATGAGGAGGAAAGCCTGTGCAGCCACTCCAGAAATCAGGCTGGAAGTTTCTCAGAGAACTAGAAACCCGGCTGCCATGTGAACCAGCAGTACCGCTTTCTGGGCATGTGCCCAGTGGACTTGATGTCCTACCACAGAGATACTTGCACACAGATGTGTATTGTGTACTATTCACAATAGCTATGAAATAGAGTCGACCTTGATGTCCATCAACAGATGAATAGATAAGAAAAATGTGGAGTTTATGCACAATAGAATGGTATTACTCAGCTATAACAAAGAAGGAAATCATACAAACTTCAGGTAAATGGGTAGAAAAATCATGCTAAATGCTGTGACTTAGGCCAAGGAAGACAAACCCCTCATCTTCTCATATGCATAGCCTACCTTCAAACGTTGTGGTTTGTTTAACTTGGAGCGAAAGTGGAAGCCAGGAAATGGGAAGGGCGCTTTTTGGGCTTGGGCACATTAGAGGAAGGAGATGATAGATTGTAGGTAAAACAAAAGCAGAGAGGAGGCATACTGGGGGGCAGAAATGCTTAGATAAGGGGGCACAGGAGTATGGGAGAAGCCAGGGGGCAGAGGGGAGGGTGATCCAAAGGGAAAGTACATGAGAACTCACATGGCATCTCCCAGTGCAATTGAAAGAAAAAAAAATATCTGGAAGGATAGTAGAATAATACATGGGAAAGAAGGAGAGGGAATATCAGGGGTTAAAGGATTAATCATGAATGGGAGGGGCCATGGGGGAGAGGAAAAGGTAGTGGTAGGTTAATCAAAGCTAAGGATATATAAAAAAAACCTGTGGGAATCCACTAGTTAGTAAGTGAATTTCAAAATACAACTTAAAAAAGTGAGGAAGGAATTATGATGCAAGGATGAACAACGTTGCTTCCACTATTCATGGGTTATTAAATGGGTATAGCAGCATCAAGGCAGCCTTTGGCCCTCTGTGGCAGGTCGGTGCTCACTGACCTCCAAGACCTTCCTGAACTGATCTGAGTGTCTGCTCTTGAGACCCTCACTCTTCTATCTTATATTTTTGGTTGTGAGCCTAGCCTTTAACAGCTGAGCCATCTCTCTAGTCCTTCATTTTTCTTCTTCTGTTTTGTTTGTGAGGCATGTTTCAAACCCTAAGTGCCATGTGGGGTGAAGGCAGCAGTGCATTTCTGAGGTCACGGGAACTTCAAATCGAACCATACTTCTGATTAACTGTGTGGCAGTGGGCAGAGTGACCTCTCTGAACCTCAGTTTCCTTACCTGGAAGGCTGAATTATCAATGATATTGCTTTATAGATTATTTAGATGTTGTGCTCGTGGGAGTTTGGGACATGGTTTGATTAGTAAAATGCTTGTCATGAAAGCTTAAGACCTGAGTTTGGGTCCCCAGCAGCCACATAAAAAGGTAGATGCAAAGCTGGGGAGATGACCCAGGAGTTAAGAGCACTGGATGCTCTTCCAGAGGACTGCAGTACAACAACAATAATCAAAAGCTACTTGAGCAATGTGTGCCTGCAACGCAGTGTTTTGAGGGTAGAGACAGTTGGATCCTAGTCTAGCCAATCAGTGACCTCGGGGATGTGTGAGAGACCCTGTCTCAAAACATAAGGTGGAGGGAGATAGAGGAGGATATGAACAGTGCACACACCATCTGCTTACCCACACACCCACGTCCATGTGCACACATACACACACACAAATGCAAGACAAGGAAGTCGCATGTGTGAACACACTTGTGAGTTGCTTAGCATCATCGACACAAGCACAGCTTCTAGGATTACTGTTTCCAAGTTTCTCACGTTCTCTCTTGCTGATGCAGGATGCCCTGGTTCCATGCTCCCAGGACAGTTAGACTCCAGGACCTGAAAGTCTGAAAAGCACTGACCCATTTTATTTCTGAATTCGCTGCTTCTGCCTGGTACATAGCTGGTAAAAAAAAGGTCCTCTTTGGAAGAAGTGTGAGTGTCCAAGAAGGGCAGCCCCCACACTACCCAGTGTCCCTGCTATCCGTGGATGTCCTTTTTAATGCGTGATGTGATGTGAGCTCTGCCCAGAATGGACCCACGTGTATCGACTTTGCATGGGTCTTGGCATTGTCTGATTAAGTTGCCTGGCAATGAGACAGCAAGACTTGTGCTTCCCTAGCAAAGGGTATTTTGTTTCCGAGGGTTGATGGTTTGAAATGCAGTTTCTCTAGCTCATAAGTCAGAACTGGTGTTTGAAGTACACATGAGGACCCTTACCGATGGCCTTATGTTCTAGCGAGGGCTCTCCACAGAGCAGCAGA
>PVIU01020445.1:0-25683 GCA_004026605.1 Ondatra zibethicus
ACTAGAATTCAAACAGGCATCTAAAATAATAATTATACAATAAACTGAAATCAGTTAAGCCAGAATTGGAACAAGCAAACCAGCAAGTAAAGGAGACTAAGAAGAAGCTCAAGAAACACATAAAGTTGCAGAGACACAAACAAGAAAACAAAACTAAAATGTATAATATATGAAGTATGATTAATTAAAAACTCAGAGACAGATATTGGTGTTCATCCTGAAGGTCAGAAAAGCAAAGCAGCCAGCCACTGGCTCTTACCTCAACCTTAGCCAAAAAATGGTGGTCCTGCCTCCAGGAAACCTCAGAATGAGTCTGAGTCTGAGAATTGTCTCCTTCTGTCTTATATTCCTCTGTAGTTCTGGGACTAGCGATGTACACTACTACTGCCTGGTTTCTATGGCAAGCTAGTGTGGCTACTGGGATTAAAGGTGTGTGTCATTGCTGCAAGGTCAGCAAGGCTGGTCAGTGTGTCTTTTTAACTTTTCTGATCTTCACGCAAGCTTTATTTATTCAAATACAAGTGAAATGCCACTTCATATATGTACAAATGACATGTGAGTGGGAGGAAGAGAGAGAGAGAGAGAGAGAGAGAGAGAGAGAGAGAGAGAGAGAGGAAGAAAAAAAAACCAAAAATAAAACAAACCATTATGAGACAAAGAACTATCACAAATGCCATTTCATTCCTTTTGTGTTGGTCACTTGCTTCTAGACATGGAGCCTGGCTTTAAAAGGGCTTTCTGTACCAGTGAGACTCCATTGGAAAGGTCTATTTTTTTTTATGTGTGTGAAGTTATCAGTTGGAGACAGCAGACCTTTTTTTTTTTTCAAGAGAAAGAAAAAAGTTAGATTGATGGGAAGGTGGGAAGTTCTGGAAGGATAAGAAGGGAGGGAAGCACTGAAAAGAACAAACTATGAAAATATGTTTTTGATATAAAAGAAAAAATATAAATCTAAGAACTAATAAAAGAAGCAAAGTAAAAAAAGAGGAAATCCATGTGAAATATGATTGCTCAAGAAACCAAATGGATAAATCTGAATTCAGACACTGAATAAGAACAATTATATATCAAATGACTTTTAAGCACTCAGCTATGTGTTCCTTACTAAGAGAGATGGAGCTCAAATAAGGGAAAAAGATGTCATAAAAGTTTAAATGTTTTCTGCAAATTACTATGCCTAATATATCAGCATAAAATTTTCTGTATCAAATGAAACAAACTTCCTTTTAAAAAGTTGGTCTATTTATTATGCCCAGGTATTATGATTTCAATTTCTGTGTTTTTGTGAGAGATCTGTCCACGTGTGAATGTGTGTGCCTCTTTATCTACGTGCTTTTTGTGTTTTTCTTCAGCTTTTTCTTCTTTTTCTTTGCTTATTTTGTCTTATTCTAGTTGGTTTTCTTGTTTTATATTATTTTCTTATTTGGTTTTAGATGTTGTTTGTTATATATTTCACTTTGTGGGGCTACAGAGTTTGCTCAGTGTTTAAGAGCACAGAGGGTCTTGGTTCAATTCCCAACACTCACATAGTAGCATACAGTCATCTTCAACTCTACTTCCAAGGGATCTGTAGGCCTTTTCCAGCCTCTTCATATGTCAGGCAGCCACACAGCATACACACATATGTGCAAGCAAAGAATATACACATAAAAGGAAAATCAATCAAATTAAAAATTCTCTTTTCATATTCTTGCTTTATTTCCTTTTCTTCTCTTTTTGGGTACAACACAGAGCGATAATTATTGTCAATTTTCCTTTACATATTTGTTTTCCTCTAATGTTAATATCTTGAATAGAAAAACATTTTCTTCACATCCCTTATTCTTTGAATATTTCCCTCATATATATGCATTATGTTTTGAATCAGACAGACACAAATTTAATGACTGAGTCCTATAGAGTGGTTTTATGGTCTGCCTGAGAGCTTGTCAACATTGATGAGTTTAGAAGTTATTCAATAGATTTAATTTTTTTTGTTACCCTAAAGCTGTTCTTTCCATTACTCATCTGTTTATTTCTTTTTCTTTTTCTTTTTTTTTTTGTTTTTGGTGTTTCCCCATAGTGCCTCTTCAGTTGTTCATTGTTGGCCTTTTCTAGAATTAAAAACTCACATTAGCAAAAAAAAAAAATGCTCACAAAATATCTATTGTCACAGAGATTCATTACATTGACATTTTATAGTCTTTCCAATTATACTTTCTTCATTGTTTTTCCTCAAGTAGCCTATTCATCTTTGTAAGTACTTTCCTTTACTTCAAGCAAGCTTTTCATCAGCAGTTCTTTCTGGGGCTTTATTAAAGTCAGCCATGAACATTACTTCTTCATTTAGATGTGTGTCCTAATAATTTTTCCTTGCTTCTTGCTTATAGCATTGAGCAAAATGGGAAAGAAAAAAAGATTTTATTTACTACCTCATCACAAACTAACTTTATTAATTAAGCTTCAAATTATCTGTCTTAAGGCTAAAAATTGTAGGTCAGGGATTGAGCACATGCCTATCGTGCACAGGGATAATGGTTCTATCCCTACTACTAATACTACTACTACTAATAATAATGATAAAATCAATCTATCATTGTTTTAATATTACTTTATTTACAAAATATTTTAACATATAACACATTTATTTTCTAGTTTTTATTATATTTATCTCCTTTACATGATTGTTTCTCTGAAGATGGAAATAAAATCTATGTAATACATTGGAGCAGCCCAATCATAGTTTGGATCTCTTACAAGTTGACTAAATAGTATGTTTCTTTCCTCTAGTCCTCTAGTGGAAATAGAAAAACGTAGCAACAACCAAAGGGTATTTTACACAAATCACTCCCATTATATAATTTTATATGGATGACAATCAACACCTTTGTTTTGCAGCTTTATGTTTTCAGAGAAATACAATTCATAGTCAAGACCTGATAAAATTTTTCAATGGGAGAAGAATGAGAAAATGTTTTCTCTGAGATAAAAAATAACCCAGTTTTTTCATATTCCAGGGAATCTGAGAAGTGAAATGAATATATTGGGTTATAGTTTAATATGTCCATTATTGTTACTCCTCTTTCTCATGTTAAGGTAGAATAAATTTTCTGAGAGTAGAAGAATGTGTTTACTAAACCATATCTTTTCTCCTGGAAGTAAGAAGTAGAGAAATGATAATACTGTTGTCTTACACTTACATTGCTGAACTTCTAAATTATTCCAGTGTTGAACAAGTCTATGTTTAATATTTCTTAGAGGTGGGGACACTCCATAGGAAAGCATCCTTGCCTTTTACCAGTAATAATCATTTGCATACACTAATTTTTCATTTACCTATGTCCTGTGGAGACAGGGTGAGGGATGCTGAATATTTTGATACTCTGAATTTCTAAAATGCATAAGTAAAATATGTTGATCTGATAGATTGACAATTCATCATTTTACCAAGACTAACAATTAGCTATCTCTTTTTCTGTCTCTTGCTAAATTTTCCATGAAGTTGCAAACAAGTGTTATGAAATGGTCCAAAACTACCATATTCTAAACATTAATTCATAAAATTATAGAAATTCCAGTGAACAGGCATGCTTTATTTATGCATACATTCTTAATAGCACTTATTTCAGACAAATTGAATTCTAAATGCTAAATTCTTTTTAAAGTTAATTCCCCAAACAGGTATAATCCAAGAGAGATTTTCCTTGCATATGGGAGCTATAGTTTCTAATGCATGAAAATATACAAGGCAGCTTATTACCCTGCCACACTTTGTATGGTTTTCATATCTCCAGTTCTCATGCCCCAAATAAAATTTGCACTCTGTGCTGCCCTTGCATAGAACCATATCTTTCATAAATATGAATGTCTTTTTTGTAGAATCAAATGTGTTTTACTTCCATGTCAATGTCTCATTTTTCTAAATTTGAGTATATTTAAAGATGAAGAGGACTCAAAAGAGGGTAATTGTTCTAGTCTTATATCCTTTACATCTAAAAACTCACAGAATATACAGCCCAAGCCAATTATCACAGATGTAGGTATGCTTCCAGACAATAACTTGTAATTATATCTTAGGCTTTAGAATATAATTAGCAAACCTGAGGGGATGAAAGCATAAGAAAATCTTAGTTTGGAGTTGTAAAGGTAAACAGTATCCTGAATCTATATTCTGTGATATGTCAAATTTACTAACTATTATGAAATTAACTTTATATGGCACATTACTATTTCACTCCCATGGCAATCCCACCTATATATAATCCCTCAATTCATATTTATTTTTGAGCCTATTTCATCCATAACAAGAGTGAACTGGTAAGGAATGTGTAATCTAACATTGCCTCTATTTTAAGAAAGTTTTGCATCCTATTCAGATCAGGAATTCCTTAGAAGAAAGCACTCCAGAACAAGTCACGTGGAGTCACATGATTGACAATTGCAATCAAGAGTTCTTTAAAATTTGCATGGGGAGATAGAATTTCAGAGCTGGCAGAAGTCACAGTCAGACTGAAGATCACTGCTCTTTCTATACTGTTAAGACTGAAGAAAGGCCATTATTATAACAGAGAGTGATGATTCATCAGACACCGACTCTACTGATACTTTCATCTTAAACTTCCTAACCTCAAAACTGAGTTCTTTTATTTTTTTATGTATTAGCCAATATGATGTAATTGATTTTAACAATAGCAATTGAGTATGATACCTTTATCAAAACCCTCTTTGTCTGTGAACTCAACTATCATGAGTGGAAATCCCCTTCAAAGTCAAAGTAGCATACAATCAGTCTAATGTTTTGGGAACTTTATCACACTTGCGAATGTAAACCACAATTGCCCAAGTGTGCCTTTCAGTTGCTAAATATGGTTATCAAGAAGGTTTGATGTGTAACAGTTCTTGCTGCTATGCCAGAGGACCTGAGTTCAATCCAAAAGTCGAAAAGAGTGGTAACATAGAACCAGCTGATGTACAGAAATTGTCCTGTGACCTTAATATGCATGCCCTGGCATGTGTGTGCAAGATAAAAAGAAATACATGTTAAAAATCCATAAAAAGCTACAATAGAAAATGTTATTCTATTTATATTTAACTTTAATTTTTTAAACATATAGAAACATAAACAACAAATTTAATGGAAATAAGATGATAACTGAGTATCACATTTTGGATTATTATAAAAAACTGTCCATAGACGTGCACAAGAGAACTAATTAGAATTATGTCAATGAATTGCACCTTGACTAGAACCACTTAAGGAACTTTTCACATGTCTCCAAAGATGTAAAAAGTTCTCTGTGAAAAAAATAACCACATTATGTATAAAAACCCTGTTTCAAAGTGAATGTTTCAAAATTTTGAAACATTACCAAGATTATAATAAATCCAAATTCAAAATAATTTACTAACCCACAATGTACCTATCTTATAATGCATATTTTGAAAAATGTAAGTGTTCCCATAAAAGATTTTACACTCTAAAATGCCATTCATTTTTAAAAATTTTCTCAGAGTTACTCCCAAAACATGGTAATATCAGTAGGGTCTGAGTAAATAGGGCCATCATAACTTGTTCAACATTTCAATCATTCATGCAGTGTTCAGAGAAGTCACTGATGATTCTCTTTATTAATATGATGGAATTTATGAGAAGGTTCATGTTGAAAAAGATGGCTTTAAATCCCTCAGTAATAAAATTTCACTTTCACCTCTAAACCTCTGAAGAAGCCAATAATTTTTCTGCATCATTTGTCGTGAATTTTCAGTAAAATCTTACTCATTTTTCAAAGACCAAGTCATTGAATAAGCAAAGTCTTGTTCCTTTCTCTCTCTTTTTTTTTCTCTTTTAGATAGTAGGAAATACAGCAGGTGATAGGTTGTGTTAAACAGACCAACTACAGATGTGTGATTCTCTGGTAGAGAGTCCCATTTGGAAAGACCACGGAGTCCCATTTGGAAAGACCACGGAGTTATTGAGTGTGGAAAGCAGTTGATCCTGTTTGTAATTTCTCTCATGAGTCACTTCATTTCTTCCCTAAAAACTCATTTCTTCCCTTAGAGTAGCTTTGAGTGTTTTCGCACTGCTTGTTTATTTATCTCATAAAATTATTTACCCACTGGGTACACATATATTTGGGTAGTCAGGAAGATGACTTTTCATTTGGCCGTATAATTTTGATGTATATAAAATACACTGTGACATGCTTCATAACTGGATCTATTTGTTCCCCCAAGAAATATGGACACTTAAAAACCTGCTTTGTTATTTTCCTCAGAATAACTGCACATAATTAGCTCACTTTCACCTCAGAGAAAGTTCAAACTGGAGTAAAGGCTTTCTGTAAATTGATTATAAGTTTACATTTTACAGTTTGCACAAGCAAGGTCATAGTCACAGATGTCTGGCCAGATTGCTATGCAAAGCTTCCTAGGAAGGGCATGCTGGTTCTTCACTTACCTGTCTGCTAACATGGAACTGTGTCTAAAAGTTGTCATTTGGTAATGTTCCCCACCCCCATCTGGTCACTGTCTTGGGACTTTATGTTGCAATGGCAGTAGCTCAGCTCCCTAATTGCTTACCCTAGGAATGTGCTTTTGACCAGTAAGAAGGTAACTCTTGCAATTTCTTTATGGCTTCAAGTCTCCTGAAGGAGGAGCCATTTTAGAAAAGAAGAAGCTAGGAAAAGCTAGAAGTAGGACAGGAAAATTAAGATAGAAGCAGGAAAACAAACTGGAATGAAGAGGCACAGAATGAGAGATTCATTTCTCACCCTCAGATCCTGAGCCTTCATGTGCTATAGTGTCTTCTCTGTACCTTGAGGGTCACTGAGGCTCGGAATGAAAGCATATGGTTTTATTTCCATTTATTTTACTTCTTAGCCAAACCTGCAGTACTCTTGTGAAATAAACACCTTATTTTGTCAAGCTCTTTATGTTTCATGAACTTATCCAATATCCCCAACTAAACATTTGCTTTATTTAGTGAGTTGCTTCCTTTTGATGATCTCTAACCACATGCTGTGAATTTGGGTACCAGCTGTGTGCTCTGCCTTAAGGAGTACTTTTAATACATGTGATGGTTCATCACTGATTTCAACCTGAGGGCATATAGAATCACCTAGATAACACATCTTTTGACTTTTCTGGGAGGGTGTTGTTACAAATGTTTAACTGAAGAAGAGAGCGGCAACTCAGATGTGGTTGGTGTCCTCTCATAAATAAAAACAATGGGAAAAGCAAGCTGAGTACTAGCATGTATCCCCCAGCATTCTTACTGAATATGTAATGTGACTAGGATCTTATACTGGTATCTCCTTGTCTTCTCTCACATAATGGATGTTATTCTCTCAAGCTGTGATTCAAAAGAAACTCTTGTTTGTTTAAGCTATCTTTGTCATTGATGTTATCACAGCAATGATAAAATAACTAACACAATGCCAACACAATTCACATGCATTGCTAGTTTTGTGCTTGTATTGTTCTCTTAAAAGTCAGTCACTCGCTGACCAACATTGTAACTCACCAGGCACAGAACCATTGCTATGAGTTGGCCCACTGCAACTTCCACACCATCTCTCATCTGTGGGAGCACTTGAAGGCAGCAGTCCTTGCAACCCCAAAGCTGCAGCGTCTCCATGATACAAAGGGAACAACATTTATCCAAGAGGATTATCGGTGAGTGCCCAGCATCAATAGTGCAGCCGAAACCAGTTGCTTGGAACCAGATCAATTCCTCTTTGCAGTGAACACTTGCAAGCAAAGATGTATTGATAACATATATTTTTTTGTGTATGTGTGTGGCACACTATAACTTCCATGACTAAAATGGTTTCTCTGAGTTTTTTCTTCTTGTTTTCTTTTAACTTTTATTTTATTTTATTTTGGGGGGAGGTTGCAAGGGCATAGGGCAGATATGAAGGAATGAGGAAGTGAATGGGATAGAGATGCATGATGTGAAAAATGCGAACAATAAGCAAGAAAGTTAGAAAAGAGCGTCTCATGCACCATAGATTAACCTGGAAAGATTTACGGAGTTCATGCTTTTCTTTAATTCATCATCAAACATTGTCTACTTCATACTGAGCTTCCACATGTGCTCTGATGTCATGATTTGCTTAGAAAAACACAATAGTTCTTACTTATCTTCTTCCTTTGTTCTTACTATTAAATAACTCCAAAAGCTGAGTAGGGTTATAATAAAGGATTCAGTTTGATTCAAAGAGTAAAGTTACAAGTGGAAGGTACCACATTTGATGATAGCCTCCTTATTGGCAGAGTACTGAGGTGGTATAGTATATCACAATGCAAAGGTCAGAGAAAGCTAAATATGGAAAGCTAAATATCCATGCTCATTTATTTTTGAAGCCCAAGAGATTCAGTGGTTAAAGTCCAAAGAACAACTGGCCATACATAAAATTAAACAGTTCCCAAAGCTATTCCACTAATCACCACAATCATACTGTTTACCTTCATCTTATTCTTTCACCATACAGACATACTTAATACATAACCCTAAGTCATAGCATTGTCTATATCAGATGTCTTAAATGCAGTGACAAGCACTCAGTATTGCCCTATCTTTCCTGATGTACCTTGCAGTTAGAGTGCCTATCAAAAGTCAAATGCTTCTTTGCACCCTGTATAGCTTTTAATACACTTATCTGCCTGTGTCATTTCATGAATGTTATACTTTTTCTCTAAGACATCTGTATCATTAAATATTCTCTGACGGAAGCACAACAGTAGATGACAGGATTTATTACTGACTAGCTTTTTGTGCTCCTTAAGCATCTCTTTGAGGCTTCTGTGTTTGCCTGTGTCATTGCAACAGGATATTGGCTGAGGTATACTGAATATTTCTCCCATCTTAATAAAATCTTAAACAAGTTTCTGTCCTTCTTGGGGGTCAGCTATTCCTATAAGCATCCCAATGAGCACTGTGGAAGGGAAATAATGTTTTGGTTCTGAAACCTGTAGTACAATCATGGGTCTATAATTAATGATGTTGTTTTGATCCTCTAAATTTAAGAGACTATATCTTAGATTGCATTCTTACAAAATACTCATATACTGTCTTTCACACAAGAATGGACTTGGACACACACACACACACACACACACACACACACACACAAACGAAAAAACCTCCAAACAAGTATATTAAAAGCAACCATGATACAACTCAAATAACATTAAAAAAGTTACAAGTCTATTATTCCTTTTGTAATGACAATATGTTATATTAACATATATATACTAATTAAACAACATTAAATATGTATTGTTCTTTGTGTACCAACTATTCCACATAAAATTATTGCAAATATATGAAATCATGAGAGCTTTATCAGTACCTACCAGCTAACAATAATTATTTTTATGTGTCCTTATCCACTGTATTGCTGAAATTCTGGATAAATAATCTTTCTCACATCCTTGCTTCAGATTTTTCACCGCAGGTATAATTTCTCACTCTGTATCACTCATCTATAATGACTCAACTTAATTTTATCACTCAAGCCACAGAAAACCTGGCTAACAGGAACAAAGTAGAATGGTTTATTCTTCCCACGTGAATTAGAATTCAAATATAGTCAAGAGAGGCACTCAGCATTATAGAATGCTAGGCTGTTTTCTAATGAGGCACATTTACCTTTGCTGTGTGGCTATGTTCACAAGGTGGAAATTTGATTCATGGAAATATGTTGCTCTCAGGAAAATGGAAAGAACTGTAGATCAGCATTTTAAATGAAATGAATCTTACAAAGACATCCATTAACCTGTTTTTTCCATGAGGAATATAAATTAAAAGATGTGAAATTAAAAGCAGGAATATATAGCATTTTCATGAACAAAGTAAAATAGAAGAATGAGAAAATAGAAAAAAAAATAGTTCTGGCCAGAAAAATTCCCAGCACTGAGAAGGGAACAGGACACAAAGTTTCATCCTTTACTAAGAGTTATGGGCAATGGATAATAGCAGGAAGAGGTATAATTTATTTCTTTAAGTATGCATCCTCTGGTAATTCAATCAAGCTCTAGCGGAAAACTACTTATCTAAGAGTATATGAGCAGTAAAATTTGAACTTTATGGACAAGAAGAAGAGGAGCAGAAGTGGAGGAGAATTCAGTAAACAAGGGGGAGGAGGGAGGAAAAAGAGGAGGAAGGAGAGAAAAAGCAGCAGGAGGAAACTGTGAGACGGATGAAGGAGGGGTTTGGAAAGGGTAAAGGTGATCAAAATATACTGTGCAAAATTCTCTAAGCACTAATAATGGCAAAAGATAGCATTATGAAAACTCATTTTATGCATACATGAAAATGTCACCATGAAACACCTTACTTTTTAAATTCAGTATATGATAAGTAGTAATTTCTTTTCTGAAGTGTGTTTGCTAGTGTAGATTTGTACAAACTACATGTGTGTGTTATTTCATTTGTATTTTAATAAATAAAGCTTGCCTGAAGTTCAGAGAGTAAAACAGCTGCACTGATCAATCTTACAGACCAGGCAGTGGTGACACACACCTTTAATCCCAGTAGCCACACTAGTTTGCTATAGAAGCCACACAGTAGTGGTGCACACCTCTAATCCCAGATCTAGAGAGGAATATAAAATGGGAGGAGACAGCTCTCACTCACAGTCTCATTCTGAGATTACTGGAGGCAGGATCGCCATTTTGGACTGAGATAGAGGTAAGAGCCAGTAGCTGGCTATTTTACTTTCCTGACCTTCAGGTTGAAACCCAATTTCTGTCTCTGGGTTTTTATTAATTGTGCTACATGTGTATGTGTGTGTGTGCGCGCGCGTGTGTGTGTGTGTGTCCATACAGAGGCCAGCGAATAGTAATAGTTTAGACTGTCATTATAAAGATATTGTTCGTTTTTCTTTTTGAGAAATGGACTTTCGTTAGTCTAGAGCTTAAAGGAGCTTGACTGCTAGAGTACTCAGGTGTCCGACTTCGTTTATTAATGGTTTCGTTTATTAATTACTTTTGTATGTTGAGATGCCATATTTAGTTTTTTCTATTTTTCTTTTATTAGAAATATTTATTTCATACCATATATTCGAATTATTGCTTCCCCTCAACTAAATCCTCTAAGATCCTCCCCACCTTCTCTCCTACCTAATTCCAGTTTGTAACCACTTTTGAATAGATTTCAAAGTCATAAAGTTTGCATTTTATCTTAGTTTCAATGAAATATGTGTACAAATTAATGTGTAAAAATTATATCACTTAAGTTTTCTTTATTTAAAATCATCACTAAAATGGCTTATTTCTCCATTTATATCAATATTCTTTTATATATTCATGATATAATCATGAAAATTCACTTGAGTATAACAAAAACATATAAGCAATATTTCTAAAAACTACCTTTAAATAAAAAATATCAAAAATCAGTATGGAAGGGTAAATATAAATAAAAATAATTTCATGAATTGTACAGACAGAAGTGAATTAACAGCATATAAAATGCAGTTTAATAATTTACCCTCTGAAATACAAAACTCAAAAATTATTAACAATAATGGAATTTCTGAGAAAATAACACATGAAAATTATAAATTTCATGCATTCTTTTAAGCGATTACTTTTTTCCACATTATAAAAAGGAAAGGGGAGATGAAAGCATTTTTTTTTGATTCTTGACATCTAATGTTTCTGTTTACACTATTTCTATCACAAATGCCTACTAAGAAGATATTTAGGAGCTTCCAACAATATGAGTGAATCTTGAGCTATAAATGATAGAGAATTGGCTCACTGTGTCCAATTAAATACTAATGTTAGTCTAATTAAACTGACGCACCTTTTCTCTCATGTTTATCATGATAGGGATTGAGATGAGAATATGATGCAAGTTAGGTAACCATTCCACCAACATTTCACAGCCTCAGTCCTTGTTTCAGAATTCATTTTGAAGCAAGCTTCTCTAATTTGCTTAGGCTTTGGACCTATCTGTAGCTCAGGTCCACATGGACTTTTATTCCTCTAGCCTCTATCTTATAGCCCAACTATGCAGTGATTTTTAATAATTGTATAATGATTACTTTATGTTAGGTGATCACAAGCACTTCTAGTCTTGTGGGATAATATACATAGCAACTTCTCTTTCAAAGAGATGTTTTAATACACCGCTGATCAATAACATAACAATGTTAGGCATAATATTAACAATTCATTAAGTCAACCTCTCCTGTTTTAGCTCAAATTGGAAATGTTTCCTGGTAATAGCAACAGAATGCTAGCCATGAGATTCTAAAACAAGAAAAATTTAGCATTATATTATATATTTCATTTATTTATTTATTTTCCATACATTGTTTTGTTTTATTTTTTCCATTCAAGAACATAATTAAAGAAATAAATTTTTTTTCCTTTCTTCCCCTTCTCCCGGTCCCCTCCCACTACCCCCCCACCCCTCCTCCCTCCCCCTTTTCAATAGTTTTAGCAACCATTTTAGGAAGCAATTTGTAGAAATCCTGAGTATAAAATTGATTTTTATCCACTGAAAATTTAGCCATTTATTTTATCAGAATAAGAAATGATCACTATTTTTAAATGTCAACATGGATCATTAAGGTGTACCAAGATAGTAAAGTATTATTTCTCACCGAGTATTGTCCATTTGCTTTTTGAGTTGATGAGGAAAATTTTCCTTTAGTGGGAGTAGGTGCCCTCTACAGAAAAGAAAAATTTCTCTTCTCCTTTGGAGCTGGTAGAAATGTCTATCTTATTGTTAATCATGTGTAATTATTCTTCCAAGAGAAACAGCAGAATATATTCCTGGAACGTTTACAATTGAAGATGAGAAAATATGTAAGAAATGAAATCTGATGCTTAATTTTCAAAGGTGCCTTGAAATAGCTTAGGTCTACCATAAATGTCCACTGATAAATCTGTGTGGACTTATACCAGTCTCCAAATCTAATAACACATGGGCCTTTTTAATTCATGAAAAGTTATATTTAAAACATGAATGTAAGTTTCTATACAGAACAAAAATGATTTTCTGAGAAAATGCAATTTTTACAAATACTGTGAAATAGATTCCAAATTGCAATATGGTACTATAAGTCCTATTAGGTTGTGGTTAAAGTAAAAAGACAAAATCAACAGGAAATACAAGAAACTAAAATAATATAAAAAAGGAAATGTTATTGCTTTTATATTACTGGGCACAGTAATTCAACAGAAGAATGTGAGGGAGGAAAGCTGATTTAACTTCCTGTTTCAGAGACATCAGAACAACACAGTGTGGAGGAAGCAATGTTGCAGTAACATCTAGCATCACAGTGTGTAAGAAGGCAGAGGGAGAAAATGTCAATACGCAGCTAGTCTTCCCTCCCATTTCCTCTTTCATTTCTTCATGGGATTCCATCATAGGATGATTCCACCCACATTGAGTGTGGCTCTTTTCCCCCACTTAACATTCTCTGAAATTCCCTTGAGGATATATCCAGAGGTGTACCTTAATCTTCTATGTGATATCCAGTTAAATTAACAGGGAACTTATCTATGAAAGAAGTTATAAAAACAATTGATTATGATATAACCCCAAAATAAGTGAATAAAAATTAAGTTCATATTTGTTAGGAAAATTATCAAATGCTAAAGGCTAATGGGATGAATGTACATCTTTTAAAAAATTTCAGAACACAATACAAACAATAATTTAAGATGAAGTTTTGTTTGTATGTTTGTTTAAGGTGTTATGTGTAGTATGTCTCCCATTGTCTTAGAATCTTTCTGCATTGACAATTGATTCTATTGAAAATTTGAGAGATAAATAAATCCAAAGAAATAAGATTCATAGCATAAATGAAGTACAAGAGGTTAACATTAATTTTATCCTTATCTAAAGGAATTATCTAAAAATGTATTATCAATAACATTATTATGAAAATAATTGGTCAATTATGTGTAAAATATTAAGCTTAAAAAGACTTATAAAGACAAAACTTGATTTTAACATTGTAAAACTAGCTCCATATTCATAAGATAAAAATGCTCAAAGTTCTTCAAAAATTCATTTTGTTTTATTTTAAGATTACTTCATTAAAGGTGTGGTAATTAAGGTTTTGCATTAAAGGTTTTAAAAATGAAGTAATCTTTTTTTGTTGTTTGTTTTGGTTTTGTTTTTTGAGACAGAGTTTCTCTATGTAACAGGCCTAACTGTACTGAAACTAGCTCTGTAGACAAGGTTGTCCTCAAACTCACAGAGATCTGCTTGCCTCTGCCTCCCAAGTACTGGGTCTAAAGGTATGCATTACAACACCTTTAATGAAGTAATCTTAAAATATCCTCATTGCTTGAGTTTTAAAGTATTATTATGGAAACCTTTGAATATTGAATTTTGAGCATACATAAAAATGCAATAAAATTATAATCTGTTTCTATCAACTTCAAACTATTTATAAACATAATCTGAAAATCTTCTGTAAGGCAAAGGACACTGTAAATAGGATAAAGTGGTGGCAGCCTACAGAGTGGGAAAAGATCTTCACAAACCCCACATCTGAAAGAAGGTTGGTCTCCAAAATGTATAAAGAACTCTGGAAACGATTTATAACAACAACAACAACAACAAATAGATCACTTAAAAAGGTGTATATAGCCCTAAACAGAGAATCTCAGTAGAAAAAATATCTCAAATGGTAGAGAAACACTTAGAGAAAGATTCAGCATTTTTCATCATAAAGGAAATGCAAATCAGATTTGCTGTGGGAATTCCTTCTGCAAATAGCCTTTAAGATACCAGCTCACTTTGGGCATGGTCTTATGTACTATAAGTGCAGACAAAATCATGCATGGGGCCTATTGGCTATTGGATTCGGGTCCTATTCCCAGTGCATGCAGAAAACTGCAAGTCACTATTCTTTTGAGTTTACCTCCTAATAAATAAATCTTTATCATACTCCATTCAGGGCTATTGTGGAACTCTTCCGCATGCCAACAAATTGGCACCCATGTTATCAGAGTCCGTGCCCTTGCTGGCCTCTGGCCAGACCTCCCCCATATGTGGCCTTTTCTCACCCCATGTAGCTGAACTACCCCTCCACAGCGGCCTAGCCCTTTGGCATGCAACTGCTTAATACTTGTCTGGCTCACTGTATGGTGATTTGGCAATTTCCCACCATCAGTGCCCACTTGGCTTTGTCCAACCTACTAAGTGGCTTGCAGATGCCAGCAGGTTTTATAGCCAAAACTTCTCCATGCTTCTCTAGCTTCTTCCAAGCCTGCTCTGATCATTCCTAGCTCTGACTCCAGGATCAGGAACAGCTTCAATTTGCATCCTCAGTTCAGATAAACAAATGCCTGACCCAAGCTTCAGGCAATAACATCACAGCCTGCAACTGCCTGCAACCTCTGAGCCACTTAATATTCTGTCCAATTCAAACCTCCATATGCACACGTGTTCCTCTTAAGTAATTAGCTAGACTGGTTAGTAATGTGAAGTCCCAGATTTTTCATGTACTGATCTAGAACCTGCCTTAAAACTAAGAACCGCGCCACCTGCCTGCCAATAAAGATTTTACACCTACAACAGTTTTCTGAAAATTATAATGGAGGCAGGACAATTTGATTGACAAATAAATAGATGAACTTGAAAATTGTAAACCAACCCTAAAATAACTGCAGACAATATCACCATCCAGGGTTTTCCCAAACTTTTTGTTTCTACTATGGATGAAATTCTGCAAGAGCTGTATGAGCTACCTTGTACATGTTTTTGTACAAGCCCCCCTACATATATGTGATAGTTATATAGCTTGGTCTCTTTGTGGAACTCCTAAGCAAGGGCTGTCACTAATGCTTTGGCTGTCTCTTGGAATCTATACTTCAGTTTGGTTTCTCTTTCCCTAAATACATTGGGAAGTCCTTGCTCTTATAGAAAATTTGTATGCCATACTTTGCTAATATCAATGGGAGACCTACCCCCTTTATGAACAGAAGCAGAGGAGGATAGATTCAGGGGAGTGAATGGGAGGGAAACATGAAGTGAGCTGTAAAATAAATAAATGAATGAATTTCAAAATTCCAAGTAGTGCATTTACTTTTTAGCATTTTTAGAAGGAAGCAAAACACCTTGTACATCTCTTATTGTAGCTAAATTTTACATTAGCTGAAGCACTCACATGCTAAGTCTATAACTCAATGAGTTTAGGTAAATGCAATCAAAACACAATTGAGATGTTAAGATATCAATTAACCCCCATATTCCCTCTACATGTTTTCTGCTCAAGTCCTATCACAATAAGGAACATCCATTCTGGTTCTTTTATGCTGTATTATTTTTAGTTTATTGTCCTTTCTAAAACAAAGCAATTACAGAGCATGAACTCTCTTTGTTTGACTCTTTTCACTTAATGTAATTGTATGCATCACAATCCATTCTATTTTAATGCTGTATAGTATCCCTGTCAAAATTTAAATCATAAGTTATTTATTTGATAAACAATTGCCACACTTTTAACTTTATTTCAGGGATGTGTTTACAATAGGCACAACTGCTACAAACAGTTGAGTTAAAGAATTTTCACTCAATTTCATCTGTTTCTCTATTTTCTATCAACTGTGCATGGGATAGGTCCCTGTTTTCAGCTTCAGATACAGGTTTTGTAAAAATCAAAGATGTATAAGTTATCTGGTTGATGTAGCATTCCATTCTTTGATAAATACCCAAGGATGGAATTACTAAATAAAAAAAGTAATTTTAATTTTCCTCTAATAAATACTGGTATGCGATTCTGTAATGTTCTAACTGCATTATGCTATTACAAAAAGAATTGGAGTTTTCTTCTAACATTTTCAACTCTATCAGCATCTTTTATTTCACCATTCTGGTTGAGATGGGAGGGGATATTTCTTTGGATCATTTCCTTCATGATTCAGGATGTTGTATAGCTTTGGATTTACTTACAACCATTCTTTTCTTTTCTGAAATGTTTTGTGTACTTTTGTTGTCTGTTCCATTTGAGTTTTTTAAACAATTGATTTTCATGAGTTCATTATAATTTTATGTGAGTCTGCTGAGAGTGATAACGTAAGCAATGCCTCTGTTGTTTTTTGGCTAGTATTTTGTTGCTTTAAATGTTGTCCAGATAAGATGTCTTAAATATAATGAATGCAATTTCGTAGATTTTCGTTATTGAAAACGATTTAGGTATTTTTATTACAATGCTTACATAAAAGATACTTTTATGTATCCATTTTGTCAGTTCTATAAACTTTATAGTTCTTACATCTAGATTTATCTACATTATTTATTTTGAGTTAGTTTTACAGTTATACCTAGATAGGTCTTACAGTTTTATATTCTGTAACATCAACCCACTATGAAATGATCTGAAAATTTATATCAATAGATGAATAGTTACCTTTGTTGTTTCCTTTCTGTCTCATTAATCTATTTTTATTCCTTTATACAGATAACACAAATTCATAGTTGTTATAGAAAGATAACTAGTATTTCAATTAAAATTATCAACCTCTTCCTATTGTTTTATTTATATTTTATTTGTTTAGCTAATTTGGGTCTTTTGTTTTTATGTAAATATTATAAACTTATCCATATTTGTCAATAAAAAGAGATTCCCCTATGTATGTTGTGAATATAATTGCTAAATAAAAGAACTGCTTGGGCCTATAGCAGAGCTATAGGGGAACAGAGCTAGGTGGGAAAAACTAAACAGAATGCTGAGGGAATGGAGGTGAAGTCAGAAAGAAGCCATGTAGCCACACTGGAGCTGGTAAGCCACAGCCACATGGCAATACAGAGTAATAGAAATGGGTTAAATTAACATATAAGAGTTAGCCAATAAGAAGCTAGAGCTAATGAGCCAAGCAGTGATTTAATTAATACAGTTTCTGTGTGATTATTTCAGAGGTACGTGGGAGGGAACCAACAAGGGGCCCCTCCCCCGACAAGTTTTGTGTTCAGAATGTATGGAATCTGCAGACTAAATATTGATCACTATCCTATAAAACTTTGAATATTTTAACTTGCTAACCTATTATATTTTAGTTCATTCTTTTGAAATGCTTTCTTTTAATAATTTAAAGTGCCCCTGTAATGCCTTTGTTTGCATTCTGCTTAATACATCACTAAATATTTTATTTGTGATTTCATAAATATAGTATGTAATCACAGCACATAAATAAATTTTCATGACTCTTAGGCTTTCTATTTCAGCATAACTATCTGAACATAATTTTGTTTTGTTAAGGCTATCTGCATGTGACTTTAAGAATGATTTTTAATTGTGTATATATCTGTGTGTCTCCATGAAACTATGCCATGTATGTGTTTGTGTTTGTGAGTTCATGAACATACCCCACACACACATAAACACATGGGTGAATATACTCATGGCAAGAGACTGGGGGTTCTCTAGGTCTGGAAGTACAGGTGATTCTTAGCTTGGATTTAATCTCTCGTTTACTGGAGAAGTAATATACACTTTCAATAATTGAGCTACCTCTCTCTAGTCTAGAAGTGTAACTATCTCTATTGACAGACAACTTTGATAAATTTATTTTTTATTCTAGTGATTTTTTTCATATTCTAAAAGGCATTTGACATGAAGAAAATGATAATTTTTCTAGAGGATAATTCAATTTTTTTCTGACTGTTTTTCTTGTCTGAGAATATCTGAGATTCATAGAAGAATTTCTGATACAATGATATATAGAATTAATGGTAGTTCATATTCTTTTTTCATAATTTAAGTATATAATCCATCAGTAGCAATAGTTGTAGATTTTATATGACTAATGTTTTTCTGGCTCAATTGTCAGTTCTTTGTTTAAATTTCTTTAGGTATATTAATTATGCCTAATCCATTGCCTCTATGTTTTATGATCATTGCAAATTCTGTCAATAAAAATTTACAGAGTCTTTCTTCGTATGAAATGACATTTTAAAATCCATAACAAGGTTGAATATTGCATGTTATAAGGGAATCATTGATACTCTATTTGATTTAAGAAAGTTTTATCAAATGAATTATTTTCAAGATGTACATATAGATAATCTCCTCCATAGTTCCTTTTGTTCCAAACTTTATCCTAACCTTTTTCCTCCTCTTCTTGATTTTCTTTACTCAGATAGTTGCATGAGATATGAAAGTTATGTACAATTTGGCCTATTCAATGATCTTTATTTTCATAGTTGTTAGAAGATTAATCTTAGTTACTGTCCTCTTGCTAAGAAGAGACAACTTCAAATGTCCCCATCTTCTTTTAGTATCAAGACTGTTTTAAAATTAAAAAAAAAATTCTGTATATTTTGGAGATCAGTCTTCTGTCTCATGAGAGATTGGTGAAAATCTTTTCTCATTCAGTAGGCTGCCTTTTTGTCTTGTTGACTGTGTCCTTTGCTTTACAGAAGCTTCTCGGTTTCAGGAGGTCCCATTTATTTATTGTTTCTCTCAGTGTCTGTGCGACTGGTGTTATATTTAGGAAGAAGTCTTCTGTGCCCATGCATTCAGGCTACTTCCCACTTTCTCTTCTATCAGGTTCAGTGTGATCAAATTTATATTGAGGTCTTTGATCCATTTGAACTTGAGTTTTGTGCATGAGGATAGATATGGATCTATTTTTATTTTTCTACATGTTGACATCCTGTTATGCCAGCACCATTTGTTGAAGATGCTTTCACTTCTCAATTGTATAATCTTAGCTTCTATGTCAAAAATCAGGTGTTCATAGGTGTGTGGATTATCAAAGCTGGCACTAGAGAAATTTCCAGGAATCCACAAGGATAACCCCAGCTAACACCTTAAGCAATAGTGGAGAGGGTGCCTGAACTGACCTTGCCCTGTAGTCAGATTGATGACTGTCTTAAATTGATGACATCCAGCAACCAATGGAAGCAGAGGCAGAGATCCATGTTGGAACACTGGGCTGAGCTCCCAAAGTCCAGTTGAAGACTGGCGGTAGTGAGAATATCAGCAAAGAAGTTAAGATCATTATGAAGATACCCATTGAAACAGCTGACCTGAACTAATGGGAGCCTATCAACTTCAGCATAATAGGAAAGAAACCACCATAGGATCAAACTAGATTCTCTGAATGTAGGTGACATTTGTATGGCTGGGGCAGATTATGAAGCTTCCAGCAGTGGGATGAGGATTTATTCCTACTGCTTGTACTGGCCTTCTGCAACCCATGCTTTTTGGAGGAATACCTTACTCAGCATAGTTATAGTTGGGAGGGCCTTGGTTCTTCCTCAAAGCAATGTGCTCGGACTGTGTTGATTTCCCCATGGGAAGCCTTATCCTCTCTGAGAAGTAGATGGATGTGGGATGTGGGGGAGGTGGAAGGAGCAGGAGGACGGGAGGGAACTGGGATTGCTATGTAAAATGAGAAAATATAGTTTTTAAAAAAATAAATTAAAAAATCAATAAAATGCAAAATCTCTTCTAAAATTCAAGGTAATTTTTTAAATGTAAATCCCTGAAAATCAAAATGCAAATTACATACTTCCTACATGCAATGGCACAGAATAAGTATTAACATTTTAAAGGGGGAAAAACTAACACACAGTGAGAAAATATTGAACCAAAACAAATTCTACACCCTGAAGGATAAACTCTAAATCCTGTAACTCCTCTTCTGTTGTGAAAGGGTAGTTGGTTTTACCCTTACAGCTTTGCTGACTGCAACACACTTCTATTCTTGACTGGTTTCATACCTGGCTAGCAGCTGCTCTTTGTAGAGATCCCATGATTCAGTTTTAAAAATTCACATAAAGGGTTCTCTGAGACTCCATGCAGGGAGTCCCCTGGTACATGCCTAGTCTCAGGGGTTTTCTTAATAGCAGAGGAGGAGTCCACAAAACCTTTATTTTTGTTTTCTTCATTATTCTTTTTTTTATTGAGCTCTACATTTTTCTCTGCTCCCCTTTCTACCTCTCCCCTCCCCTTCTACCCTCTCCCAAGGTCCCCAAGCTCCCAATTTACTCAGGAGATGTTGTCTTTTCTACTTCCCATGTAGATTAGATCATTGTATGTCTCTCTTAGTGTTCTCATTGTTGTCTAGGTTCTCTGTCCACAAATCATAATACCAGAGAATCTTCATTATTATCCTTAAGCCAGAACTGTGTGGATGAAGCTTTCAAGTTCTGCTGCTTGCTAGGGTTGACACCTGGCTACCTCTGTACCCTTGAATTGTATTTGCATAAGCTTTGATTTGTTTAAAATAAATGTATTTTTATAACAGAAATTTGTTGTTGCTCTTTATGAACAAGTAATTTCTTGGAATATCACCTTTCACAATAGCCAAAAATCACATAAAATATCTTGGGGTAACACTAACAAAGGATGTGAAAGACCTATTTGACAAGAACTTTATGTCTTTGAAGAAAGAAATTGAAGAAGATACCAGAAAATAGAAAGATCTTCTATGCTCTTGGATAGGTAGGATCAACACAGTAAAAATTGAAATCTTACCAAAGGCAATCTATAGATTCAATGAAATCCGCATCAAAATCCCAACACAATTCTTCACAGACCTTGAAAGAATGATACTCAACTTCATATGGAAAAACAAGAAACCCAGGATAGCCAAAACAATCCTGAACAATAAAGGAACTGCTGGAGGCATTATCATCCCTGACTTCAATCTCTATTACAGAGCTACAGTAATGAAAACAGCTTGGTAAAGGCATAAAAACAGAGGAAGTTGACCAATGGACTTGGATATTAATTCACACACCTATGAACACCTGATTTTTGACAAAGAAGCAAAAAAGATACAATGGAAAAATGAAAGCATCTTCAACAAATGGTGCTGGCATAACTGGATGTCAACCTGTAGAAGAATGAAAATAGATCCATATCTGTTGCCATGCAAAAACTCAAGTCCAAATGGATTAAAGACCTCAATTTAAATCCGACCACACTGAACCTGATAGAGGAAAGTGGGAAGTAACCTTCAATGTATGGGCACAGGAGACCACTTCCTAAATATAACCCCAGTAGCAGAGACAATAAGAGCATCAATAAATAAATGGGACTTCCTGAAACTGAGAAGCTTCTGTAAAGCAAAGGACACAGTCAATAAGACAAAAAGGCAGCCTACTGAATGGGAAAATATCTTCACCAAACCCACATCAGAAAAGGACTGATCTCCAAAATAATTAAGAACTCAAGAATTTAGAGATTAAAATTCTAAATAACCCAATTAAAAAGTGGTGTATTGAACTAAACAGAGAATTCTTGTCAGAAGAATTTCAAATGGCCAAAAGATACTTAAGGACATGTTCTTCTTCCTTAGCTATCAGGGAAATGCAAATCAAAACAATTTTGAGATTCCATCTTACACCTGTCAGAATGGCTAAGGTCAAAAACACTAATGATAGTTTATGCTGGAGAGGTTGTGGAGCAAGGTGAACACCCAACCATTGTTGGTGGAAATGCAAACTCGTGCAACCACTTTGGAAATCACTGTGTCAGTTTCTCAGAACACTGTAAATCAACCTACGTCAGCATCCAGCAATTCCACTCTTGGGAATATATCCAAAAGATGCTCAATCATACTACAAGAGCATTTGTTTATTCATGTTCATAGCAGCAATATTTGTAATAGCCAGAATCCGGAAACAACATAGATGTCCCTCAACTAAATAATGGATAAAGAAAGTGTGGCACATCTACACATTAGAGTACTGCTCAGCAGTAAAAAATGACATCTTGAAATTTGCATGCAAATGGAAAGAATTAGAAAACATTATTCTGAGTGAGGTAACCCAGATCCAAAAATTCGAATATGGTATGTACTCACTCATAAGTGGAAACTAGTCATAAACAAAGGGCAACAAGCCTATGGTTCAGGATCCTAGAGAAACTAAGTAATAAGGTGAACCCAAAGAAAAACATATATAGACTCACCTGGAAATTGGAATCAGACAAAAATTTGGGAACAGGGGGTTGGGAGGTAGGAGGAAGGGAAGAAGGGGTTTTGAGGAGAACTTGAGGGAATGGGATAATCGAGATGGACAGATATGAGAGACAGGAAAGAGATATATTGATTGATGGAGCCATTATGGAGTTAGCAAGAAACCTGTCTCTAGAAAAATTCTCAAGAACCCACAGGGATGACCCCAGCTAAGACCCTAAGTAATAGAGGAGAGGGTGTCTGAACTGTCCTTACCCTGTAGTCAGACTGATGATTATCTTAAATACCACCATAGAACCTTCGTCAAACAACAGATGGGAACAGAGGCAATTACCCACATTGGAGCCCTGGACTGAGCTCCCAAGATCCAGTTGAAGAGTGGAAGACTTTCCACAGGGCGGGCTTCATGGGATCCTATTCTCTTTGGATGCAAACCTTGCTCAAACTAGACTTAGTAGGGCAGGCCTTGAACTTTCCACAGGGCGGGGTGCATGACACTCCCTAAGGGTTGGAGGGGTGGGGGGTAGGGTCTGTGGAGGGAGAGGGAGGGGACTGGGAAAAGGGGAGGGAGTGGGAATTTGGATTGGTATTTTTTTTAAGTAATAATAATAAAAAAAAAAATCAGCTGCGCAGGGCCTGGGGAGAATGCTCAGTCAGTGAAGTGCCTGGAAAAGCATGGGGACCTTGAGTTCAGATTTGCAGCATCACATAAAACGCTGAGGGCAGAGGGCAGGGGCAGTGGCTCACCCATTGAAAGCACTGGTTACTCTTCCAGTTCCCGCACAGCAGCTCACAACCTGTACCTCCAGTTCCAGAGGATTCAATTCCCTCTTCTGGCCTCTGTGAACACTACATGCATGAGGTACCTGGACATACATGCAAGCAAAATGGACATATGTATAAAATAAAAAAGTAATTTCTTGGAATTTTTCTTTCTACAAGTGGCGAGATTAGCTGCTTGGGGTCTTGCCCAGAAAGCATCACTCTCTTTATTTCATTTCTTATCTCTTTCAGCATAAACCAAGACTTCAATTTAAATTTCCTGTTGTCCCCTTTCTCCTCAGACTGTAGATTCTGCATTTTTTCTCCAGTAACACTTTTTCATGTTATATTTACATAAGACTGGTCACTAATACCCATGTGACACAATGATTATTAGGCTGTTTTGAAATTTCTTTTGCCAAAAATAACAGTCAAAACTCTTCAATTTAGCCTCAAGAAGATTCATAGGACAAGAGAGAAAAGCAGCCATATTCGTTGACAAAATATCCCAAGAATTGTCTCTAGTTCACTTGCTAGTATTCTGAAATATCTACTCAACTTCCAAATTCCAAATAATGTTCAGCACTCTTGTCTTTTTCACTCCTATTAGGATGGGCTTATAGAGAGCTGCTTATACCATTGGACTGATTTGCTAGTCCAGAGTCCTAAAATACTCTATAGATCTTCAAAAACATCATGGGCAGTATTATCACAAAAATAGCTCACTATCTGTACCAACTTCTCCCTTACTTTTCTGTTGCCAAAAGAAAACATGCTAACAAGGTAAACTTTTAAAATAAGGCATTTAATTTTAGGGCTCAGTGTTCCAGAGGGTTAGAGTCTATGGTCTTCAGGGTAGGAAGATTGTAACAGACAGGCATGACACTGGAGTAGAAACAGAGCTTATACCTGACCCACAAGCATGAGACAAGGAAAGACAGAGAGAGAGAGAGAGAGAGAGCTAATTGGAAATAGTGTGGGTTCTTATAAACCTCAGTGACCACTTGAAATGATATACTTTCTACATTCCTTCCCAACCAGCATGGAATATTCTCATTTAAACTACCACAGCTAGTACTTATTCTTTAAACACATTGTAACATTCTCCAGAACAAATATCTAGGCCTCCATGGCTGGCATTGTGGGTTTCTTTATCATCCTATATATAAATCATCATTAAATACAGATATGTTATATTTTTCTGTTTATCCCTTTTTATTTTTTTTTCAGGTAGAGAAATTTAAATATTTCTTTCTTGGTGAAATATTTGCTTCAGAAAAATTATAATAAAATTTCTGTTCAGTTTCGCAGTGCCTACAGCACAAGCATATATCTTTACTCATTTAAAATAAGGAAAGGTTTCATCCTTACTATTGTGAGGGCTCGACTCCATTGCTCTTTGGCAGGGATACTAAAGGCAGGATGGATACCTTTAGAGGGACAAGTAGTGTAGGCCTTAGCCCTCTTTTGAGTTAGTTACAAATAGTAAGTCTTTGATTAGGGAACTCGAATTCCTCTAGAAATTAAAAGATTCCTCTAAATCTTTTAATACATTGCATGTTTGATAAAAGTTTCAAAACATAGCTTCATTTCCTTTTTTGTGTTTCTTTGAATTCTATTTTATTCACATTCATTCATACTATTTGCTTGCTTCTAATTATTTGGATTTTAATTTCTATCCAACTATGCACCTTTGTTTGGAATTTTTTCAGAATTTCCTGTATGATTAATGCTGCATTTGCTTTGTTTCTATATCTCTCCCTCACACTCCAACTCGTGTGCTCTCTGTATTTCTATTTCAAATTCTTCATATGAGATTTAAATATTTGTTACTTTCAGTTTTGGGGTAAGTTATTAAGCATTTTTAGTAGTTTTCATGAAGGGAATGTCTAGACGGAGCTACTCTTAGAGTGTCAGATACAGATGAATTGCCTAAACTCAGAAAAATGTACTTCTTCCATTCTGTAATCTACAAGATTGACAGTATTCTCAGTTTTTTTTCCTTTCAACACTGAATCTGCCAATTTCATCTATGCT